>JACEFZ010027556.1:202500-215000 GCA_014155875.1 Cepaea nemoralis | reverse complement strand
TCGGAATAAAAGCTAGACTGCTTCAAATTGTCAGAATCTGAGGATAAGCTGAATAATATTAAAAGAATTTTGAATCTGTGGCCAGTCGGTCTAAAACTGTCAGAGCTTGGATTTAAACTGTCTCAGTTCATCGCTGACTGAGACTAGACTTTTTCAGACCACAATAATCTGCAATTGCAGTGTAGATATCCATTCGTGTTGCATATACTACAATAAGTCTCTCACTATGTTCACCATGATATACTGTGGAACATAATGAGTGCTATGAGGTTTCCAGCACACGTGATCTATCTAACTGAAACAGTATATCATGAGCAACAAGCAGTTGTCAGAGTAACCGGTGAAACATCACATGAAGTGCAAAGTTAAGTCAGACATGCCTGCATTTTCTCCCCATACTTGTTCAACATCCCAGGAGGAAAATGTATTCAGAAACTTCCAACATGATGAGACCAGAGACAATTGTGATCAGTTCATAATTGATGGGGATCCAATCCCAGAACTCAGATAGGTAGATGTCACGATTCTCCTCTGAACAGTGAGAGGAGATGGAAGTCTTGATCTTTCCTGACAAGAGATGAAGACATACAATTGAAATCAAAATTATTTTTCGAAACTTTAAAAAGTAAAAAAAAATACATAAATAAAATTTACAAAAAAAAACAATGCTCACGAGAAGAATTATATGCAATCAAACATAGCAACCAACAATGAAGAAATTCACAATTAACAAACTTTGAATATTTTGGTTCCATAATCACCAACATTAGAGATTGTTAACAGGAAATAGGACGTTTACGGGTCATAGAAATGCAGGGATGAAATAGTAATATGAGCTTATAGCACAACACTAGCAAGCAAGAAGTAAAACTGTTGAGAACATGCACTTTGCCTGCGCCAATGTACAGATGTAAGCCATGGACAGAAACGCTTTGAAAATATCCTAGACCAATAACATGAAAAATACTGGCATTTAAACAAGATCTGAACATCAAAGAAAACTGGTTCATGACCAATAGAGTTCTCGAAAACTGAAATATGTTGACCAACTTAAACGTCACAGTGGCTTGAAAACAATATAAAATTACACAAAGTAGTGCAGCTTTACAAAACAGAATTACGACACATAAGGATGTTGCGGCGATTAGCCTTCATCCGCAAACAAACACATTCATAAACCGCAACAAATAGTCACGGTGATCTCATGTGACTACATTAAAACGTGACGACAGGACGAGAAGAACAAAAAGATTAAAATATGGAAGCAAGGAAGAGAAAAAGAAAATTGGAAAATATGTTACTTCTTACCTCAGAATTCCCAGCTGTGTATAGCACCGAATATCACCGTTGTCTTCTTTTATACCCAACCGAGGGAGTGGGATGAAGGATAATGACGGAGTAGTGGGTGTAACGGGTCAGTGAGTATCTCAGGTACTGGAGTGGAAGTGGTACACTGAAAGAGGAGGGGGCGGAGGCAGGAAGGTAGGTCGGGAACATGTGATAGTTGTCTGAGAATGGTATATGAGGAATCCCAGTGGATGTACTTAGAAAGCATGATTGGGTGAGGCGAGTCCTAAAGTCTGGGTGGGCTGATATGTGTGAGCGCACATACATACATCTACACCACTCAACAGTCATTCATACAATAGTGTACATAGACACATATGCAAGGTATATATGAGAAGAGAGAGGCGGGGGGATGGTATAGTTCATGTGATATGCCACATGGGGTATGCGGAGTAGGTCGCTCTACAAATACGAGGCTTCACTCATACTTTTCCCTATATATATATATATATATATATATATATATATATATATATATATATATATATATATATATATATATATATATATATATATATATATATATATATATATATAGGCTGAGTATTCTGTCGTAGTTGTATTTCCATTGTATAATAATGAAATTGTAATGTATTCGTGTGCATAACGTGACTGTGTGCTTTAAATAAATAATAGTTGTTTACATGCATTTTGTCTTGACACCTTTGTGTATGCATGTATTTACTGTCTCTGTCGCACCCACGACAATGAGAAATAACTGAGACGTTGACAATAAAGACCTGTATGTACACGCAGAAAAAAATAATTAAAGGGTAACCACACATAGATAGGAGAAAGAGAGGCCAAATACACAAGTACACACCTTGAAACAGAGACATGTGTACAATACTAAACAGACACAAGGATCTGCAAACGAGTCAATACCAACGTCTCACGAATAATGTCAATAGCAACATCACATATTTTCATTTTTTTATATTTTCATATATGGATAGGTATACACGTTGTATCTTCTTTCTTGGGTCCTCAGTGGTATACAGTTGTCTGAGTATTCCTGGGCTGCCTGTCTCCGGGCTGGCCGGCTCTGATCACACATATGACTATAGATTGGTTGACTATCAAACAGCAATGGTGTTGTCCAGGTCATCAACACAGCTACTCGCCCTATACCTTGTCTGTTTAGGCTCCAGAATGAAGACACACGTGAGAGTTGGGGTGACTCAGAACCATCATGCAAATATATCCGAATACTTATTTTCATGAGCCCGACTAGGTCCAGTTGTTAGTGTTATACGTTTACTAGAATCACCCGTTGGCGGTGGTCGTCTCTCTCTTCTAATACCACCACCTGATTGGGTAGCATGATCGACAACTCCTTGCAGTAAGCCCTAAGGGCTGTCAAGTTGGCCCTATCTTTTTGTTGGATATCCGCTTCCTCTGCTACAATGTGAGCAGTAGTCTGTTTCTGTGCTTAGAGATATGGGTGTCTAAGGATGTCGTCCTTTCTCGTGATGCTACTGTTGGTGTCTGGTGGTGTGTTCGTAAGTGACGTTGTAGGCTATAATTCCTATTATACGTATTGTCACATAACTGACAGGCATATATTTCATCATTATGGCCGTGAATGGTCCCACTGTTGCGGGTGGGGTGTTGAAACAGCGTGAACGTTTTCCCGCAAGGGGAACACTGGTGATGGTAGTCTGCTACTTGAGTAGACTTTACACTATTAGGATGCCGAAAATATACACGTGGCTCTGTTCTCTGGTGTGGTGATGACTGACGTCTCTGATGTTGTTGATGCAGTTGTGGCATTTGATTCTGGTGTAGTGGTATCCATAGGTGTTTGGCGATGTGTTCGTATGTGTCGTTGTAGATGGTCGTTTCTGTTGAAAAGTTGTCCACAGATATGACATAAGTGTACTTGATCCTGATTGGTGTGAATGGTCCGAATGTGGCGAGTGAAATTATACTTATCACAAAAGGATTTGTCGCATACTGAACACATGAAGGAATATTTGCTAGTACTGGCCATATTGATAGACCAAAACATGCTGCTAATATTGCTTGTATGTGAATAATTCACACAACTGTGTTGTTCTGTACTGTCAAGTTTTACAAAGCACTGACGAAAGTTCCACACTATCAGTTTTTTTTTTCATACCACGAAACGTTCTGATGTATACACAAGCAATGCGAGGAATGAATCTCTATACACAAGCAATGCGAGGACTGAATCTCGATAAACACTTGTCTCAATACAAAACAATATATGTTTCAGTGTTTATCAAAAATCAGATACCGACATCACCGAGAACAGTTGTGAATGGTTATCACTTTATCCACCACCATGTCACTGCCGGAAAAACGCTAAGCGAGCACTGTTGTATTAGTACTGTTTGTCACACTAGCATATTTCACAAATAACTCTGGCGAAGGTTGTGGGTTAGCCAAGTCAGCACGTGAACAATGGTGAAATATTTGCTGTAACACGAACGGCTGGCATAGGGTAGCTGTTCACATGAGATCCGTCTATTCTATACACTGTTTGCATTGTGCACACCGCACCATATGTGCCGACGTGGCGATTTGTAGACAACGTCATGCTTTTTTTTCTCTCTCTCAACCACCAGCCTGACCCAATGCGACTAATGAATCACTTCTCCACGCCACTTCTGCCCGCCCACTTAATGACTTGTGAAATGGCGCCGATAACGTATCCCAGGGACCCACCAACCTAGGATAATGAAAGTAGCAGTAGTAATGGTAGGACGTTTCCTCGGACATCAGCGGCGGTTAATACAATACGGGGAAGGTTGTGCTGTTCGCAGTCTCTGTACCTTTGTGTGTATTTGTTCATGTATGTCTGTGTATTCTTGTCTGCTCTTATGATGTCTGTTTTTCTGCTCTTGTGAGTCTATGTTCATGTCTGTATGTACAAGTGTCTGTGTCTTTCTTGTCTGTATGTGTGTTTGTGTATTTGTCACTTTTCATGTCTGTATGTACAAGTGTGTGTGTCTTTGTGTTTATGCGTGTCTTTGTTCTTGTGATGTCTTTGTTCTTGTGATGACTCTGGTAGATTGTGCATTTGTGTGTCTGTACGTGTGGTGTGTGTGTGTGTGTGTGTGTGTGTGTGTGTGTGTGTGTGTGTGTGTGTGTGTGTGTGTGTGTGTGTGTGTGTGTGTGTGTGTGTGTGTGTGTGTGTGACTTGTACACATTCCGATAAAGAAACTTCTATCTCTATCAATGCAACCGCTACTATTGATGTCGCTGCTACTACTAGTACTTTTGCTACTACTATTACTGCTACTACTATTAATATTGCTGTCGCTACAACTAATATTATTACTATTAATAAACCTACTACTGCCTCCTCCTCACTTTACCAATCACGGTTTCACTACACGTACTTTCCTCTACAATTTAAGTGGTCACTCGACTACTTGACCACTATTTGACCATTGCTTGACCACCTCTTGATCACCACCATTTTACTACAGTAGTTTCCCGTCTACAATTAAAATGGTCGCTCGACCATTTGACCACTGCTTTACCACTACTTGACCACCACTTGACCACCCGTGCATCAACACCATATCACTACACCTATTTTCCCCAATAATTTTCTTACTTGATCACCTCTTGCTCATCACTATTTCACTACACCTACTTTCTCCGATAATTTAAGTAGTCACTCGACCACTTGACCAATACTTTACCACTACTTGACCATGTCAGCTATCACTTTACCCACCACGAATAATTGTTGTCCTAACACCGGTTGGAATCCGAGACTCTCAAACCGCAACCCCCGGGAAGGTTAACCCGGTCAACAAATGCCCGCAGAAGTCGGATGTGTCGGCCTAACAGCGCAAGAACGCAGCTCTGCTGTAAACAGGCACAACGCAATCACGTCCGAAAAAAAACTCCGGATGAACGAAGAAAAAGAAGAAGAAGAAGAAACCACAACCAAAGCAACCACCAACCTAACCAACACTAAACTTGACCACTAATACCTGCTACCCACCCAGTAGCACGAAATGATACTACACCATACCCATTACATCCATCTTTATTTTTTAAGTTTTCATTACACGTATGATGAATATGCCACTCTACAGACCACTAATAACCACCCTTTATCAACTAATTTCACTTTACCAGTTATCATTACTCTCTTCCATATTCCTACTTATGTACAGTTCACAATATTTTAACACAACCATCATTTTTTACAACCCCAAGGTTACTTTCTTTCCATACCCCTTCACGTCTCGACACTCGTTCAAAGATGTTTCACACACTTCTAACAACTTAATGACTTGTCCATCCCTTCACTTCTTTGCCTCACAGCTCACACCAACTTTTACAACTTTCTACCTACCAGACACCCACCCGAGATCTTTTTCTCACACTTCAAAAATATTTTCCGCGTTTTTCAAAAGTTTTTTCACCCTGGACGAGTCCTCGGAATGTCCTCGGCGAGTCCTCGGGAGGCTGGATCCACAGTCCTCAGCCAAAACTCATGTGCATCCTCACTCTTATACACTACTTCCCCCTCCGCCTTTTTTTTCAATATACCACTTCCATTGCAGAACCTGAGATGGTCACAGAACCGTTACACCCACCACCCTGTCATCATCCTACATCCCACTCCCTCGGTTGGGTATAAAAGAAGGCAACGGTGATATTCGGGGCTATCCGCAGCTCGGAATTCTGAGGTATGAAGGAACATTTTTTCCAATTTTCATTTTCTCTTCATTGCTTTCATTTTTTTAATCTTTTTATTCTTCTCGTCCTGTCGTCACGTTTTAATGTAGTCACAGGAGATCTCCGTGACTATATGCTGTGTTTTGTGAATGTGTTTGTTTGCTGATGAAGGCTAATCGCCACAACGTCCTGTATGTGTCGTAATTCTGTTATGTAAAGCTGCACTACTTTGTGTCATTTTATATTGTTTACATTTTCACAGCTCTACCGCAGTTTCACTAAATTGTATTCATATTTTTACAGTGGCTTGAAAGAACAGTTGTGGAAGACATGGTTCCTAGAAGGCAAGACTGGGGTCGATTAGTGCGAAAATGAACACGGACATTGCAAACACCTGAGCATGAGGGTGCAAGGGTGAGAGAACTGGAATAGGATTGAGGAATCTTTCTGTCTGCCGAGATCAGAGCAACGTTCTGCAAAGCAACTTCTATATGAAGTATGACCTGCGATTAGACTTTTATGATTATTGTCATATATTGTGAATGGATTGGGGATCACTGGTGTGCATAACCCATATTCTGGTCAAAGAAGCTGGGCCCCATCCTCTTCTAATTTTCAATAATCAAGAATATGACCCTTGAATATTTCAGACTCTGTTTTATTATGTCTAGGTGATGATGGTCCCTCCTGGATTAGTTGGTACAGGTAAAGACTATGCGCCCTTCACTATGGAGTCCTATAGCTCTTGAGCCCCCTTTGATAGACTGTAAACTGTCTGAAAAGACTTCATCAGCATGAATTCAGGATCAAATCAATTCAAATCAAATCAACTTTATTAGGGTCACAAATTGGGCTCGCAGGCCCGTCTTACATTCGGCCCTTCCAATCACTCGTCTTTCGTTCATCAAGAGCATTATACATTTACATAGGAAGAAAAATAAACATTGTGAAATGAATGTTGTAAACATAAACAAGGCAAATTACCATGTTATGAGGCCCATCACCCACGTACCCATACATCACCCCACCCACACACACCCCCACCTACCCACACACACGCACACCAAGGGACACATACATACCCCGCCAACCGACCCTTCCCCCTCCCGCACATCCCCCACCACACTCCCCTCACCTGTTCCCCCAACCAAAACACACATCGCCACCCACAAAATATTCCCCCCACCCAACCCACATATCCCACGCCCACCCACATACACATCCTAACCCACACATCCTCTCCCCATCCACACCTCAAATCACCCATCCCCAAGCCACATCTCCATTGACCAAGTGAAGAATAGCATGAGTCATGAGCAGTTATGGGATCTAGAGATCATCATCTATTCAATGGATGTTTTCCCTCTCCCTTCTGTTCATAATTTGAGTTGTTGTAATTTTATTAATGATTTATTAAAATTACACATACACAGAACAACTTGTTTTCACAAAACAATTGGCAACAACACACTGTGAACTGAAATAACTTTAGAGAAAAAATATCTGCTGTTCGTGTGTTGTTTATTGATTGTGCCTGCCTTTTTTTTTTTTTTTTTGTAGGCCCTGGCAAAATCATATCACATCTTGCATGGGTGGTACAAATTTTGGTCATATATGTAAATCAATATCTATATGGATACAGATATGCCCAACAAATTCAACAGGACAATCAATCTAATAGAGGTTTATATGTGTGGCAATCACTCATTATTCCTGTGGAGAGAACATACCAGTTCGTAGACCATATGATAATTTGGCCTCTAATACATTTTCCTTTCTCTTCTGTGATATTTGGTGGGTTTGTAGGAGAAATGGTCACCTCTGAGTAGTAGACTGGGTTGAGCCTGGGTCCATAAGTTAATGGATCCCTATCAATACCTGCCACTGGAGCTCAGCTGATGGCTGCCCTTGCTCTGGTCAATGCCTGAGGTGTCTTGCCTTCTCAGGTGTGGGGATCATCTTTCTCTCTACTCTTCTCTTCTGGTTGCCACCAAGATCACTGTTTAATATTCGCATAGATTTGTATAATCCTACCAATGTAATGTTTTAGAATGATAGTAAGAAGGAACAGGACATAACAGGAAGGATGATAAGGTCGGAAGAATCTAACACCCTGAAAGTAGGAACTAGTTCCCCCCCTCCTCTTGTCTGGTGTTGTTAATTTGTGTGGTCAGAGATTATCATACTGTATGCACATAGCTATCATCTGTTCCTGCTGTATGCATGTTCTCAGTGTACCTGGGGTTCATTGAGATGTGTACAGTCAGACATTGATAGAAGTGATGATGCGTTGTTCCAATGAGCATTTAAGCCAAGCTGATAGGACAAGACTATGACAAAGATAGGATGCATTTTAATAAATGGCATACAATTACAAAATTTTCATCAACTAATTGTGGTTATGCATAGTGTGTATAACTGTTTTTCTGCACCTTCAAAATCAACTAACTAGTCTTCTTCTTCTCCCAAATCACCTCCTATTGCCTGTTGTTGTGGTGTTGAGTGGTGTGCTGTGTTGTGTAGTGTGTGGAATCAACTTCTGGTGACTGGGGTTCTCATAGCTTGCACCAACTTCCCCTCCAGTCTTCATCAGTTATTATAACTCACCTAGTATTAATTGTTGTTCATGACGATCATAAAGAACTTCTTATGTGTATTCGTTACAAAATGTAATTCCTACAAAATCATGATAACCAACAATGTACATTAGTAAGAGGTTGCTACAAAATGTACCTCCTCCTAATCCCCCTCTCTTCCTCTTCACATTAGTTTATTCTTCTTCTTCTGTTATCAGTGCACATCAAATCCATTCTGTTGGTTACCAACAGTTGGCTATAGACCGAGGTTTGATTTACCTTTTGGTCTGGACAGATTATCTAGGCCTTCTGTCACAAATGGCATCTGTGAAGCGTAACCTGTTTTAGGCAGTGCAGCGAATTAGTGCCTTGTCTAAGTTAAAATCTGACACATAAATACAACTATTTTCTATCAAACCCTATTATTTCAATTCATGAAGAGGGGAGGAAAGATATAATCTCTCTCTCAGCTCTCTAGATTGTGAATAGGCAGAAATAAGTACGTTACAAGCGAGGCCGTGATTCTCGTGCACAAACTGTCTTGTGGATAGCAGATAGCAATTTTAAGCAGTTTTGATGAAATGCATAAGAGTGCGTTTAGATTCTCACCTCGTACAGTTTGCTGTGATAGAATGTCGTAGTATGCTCACATTAAAGCTAACAGATGTATAGAAGAACTTCAGAGCTTGCAGTTTTGAGAAAGTATGCGAGTGTCAGTTTGCCCGGGGGAAAATGGCTCTGTGTAGTCAGAAGTTAGTAGTCGGCAATTTAACACTTCAGAGGTTGAATTTTATCAATAATACATTTAAATTGACGCACAAACACTGGATTACCTCTACTGTACACTTCTGAGGCATCAGTTAGATCTGAGGACTCACACGCTTACCTCGGATATCAGATCTAAACTGCAACTTTCCTTGAAAAAATCAGGGCCACTTCTAGCGATCTGACCGTCTACCAGAACGATTGTATGAAGAGTGCGCGATTTGAATATCGAACGCTTACGGCAGGTCAGAGTTATCATGGAGTTTGCTTTGAAGAACTGCAAAAAATCAGAAATAAATATCATAATGGGTGATTTAAACGCAAAAATAGGACAGCAAGGCGATGGATGCAGTGTAGGCAACCATGGTTTGGGAGAGAGAAATGAAAGAGGATACAGACTTGTAGAATGGGCAAAAGAACAAGAAATGGTTATAGGAAACACGTGGTTTAAACAGCACTCTAGAAGATTATGGACATGGAGGAGTCCAGACAGCAGGATTAAAAACCAGATAGATTACATCCTGATTAGCAAAAGGTTTCGAATGCGTTAACAGTCGTAAAAACAGTTCCAAATGCAGACTGTTACAGTGATCACAGATTAATTACAGGCACATTGAGGGTAAAGTTAAAGAAAGTCAAGTATACAGCAGGAAACCCCAAATATGACTTGTGCAAATTGAAAACTGACAAAGAAATACAAGATAATTTTAACATAGAAGTAAAGAACAAATTTGATATATTGTCTGATCTAGAGATCCTATTTCAAGATGTAGATGATAAATGGGAAATGATGAAGAATTCAATCAATTGTGCAGCAGAAAAAACTATTCCAAAAGTAAAGAAAGTGGGCCGTAAGACATGGATGACTGAAGAAATTTTACAACTAATGGAAACAAGAAGACAGAACAAAAATAATCCTGCCAAATATGAAGAAATTCACAGAAAAGTCAGAACCTTGTGTAAGGAGGCAAAAGAAACATGGCTTGAGAAAAATTGCAGAGAAATTGAAAAACAACACAACAGTAACAATGCGAAACTAATGCACAAAAGAATTCAGGAGCTTACTAATCAAAGAACACGTACATCAGCAGGCTGCCTAAAGACAAAAGATGGAAGAGTCATAATAGAAAAAGATCAGATCTTACATGAATGGTCAGATTACGTGAAAAACCTTTATGACGATAACAAAGAAGAACAGTATAATGTTCAAAATAATAATGAAGGACCATCAATTTTGAAGATGGAGGTTCAGAATGCTCTTAACCACATGAAATCTGGCAAGACCCCCGGTTTAGACAGCGTCACAACAGAAATGATTAATGCTTTAGAAGAATATGGAATAGATAAAGTTACCAGTCTGCTTAATACAATATATGATACTGGAAATATACCTCAGGAGTTATGTAATTCTGTATTTATTGCAATCCCAAAGAAATCGGGAGCCTTGGAATGTGATCAACATCGAACAATTAGTATAATGAGTCACATCACGAAAGATTTTGCTAAGAATTATCATGCAAAGAGTTAGGAGGAAAATACAACCTGAAATAGGAGAAGAACAATGTGGGTTTGTGGAAGGCAAGGGTACAGTAAATGCTGTGTATATACTGAGAACCATAATCGAACGTTCTATATAAGTAAACAAAGATCTACACCTTTGCTTTATTGACTACACAAAGGCTTTTGATAAAGTGAGACATGTCAACATGATAAGGATGCTTGAAGATCTACAAATTGATGGAAAAAGATCTTAGACTTGTAAAAAACATATATTGGAAACAACAAGCTGCCATAAGAGTTGATAATGAAGTAAGCCAATATCAGCCTATTAAAAGGGGTGTGAGACAGGGATGTGTAATGTCTCCAGATCTGTTTTCCCTGTACAGTGAAAGTATTTTCAGAAATATTGAATATATGGAAGGAATCAACATTGGGGGACGATGCATCAATAACATTAGATATGCAGATGATACAGTCTTGATTGCAGACAATGAACAGGACTTGCAAAATTTAGTAGATGCGATTGTTACACACAGTGAACGTCTAGGGTTAGAATTAAATTGTAAAAAGACACAGATTAAGGTCGTCACTAGGAAGGACGTAATACCACAATGTAATATACAAGTAAATGGGAATATTCTTCAACAAGTGAGTAGGTACAATTATCTCGGAACAGTAATAACATCTGATGGGAGATGCCTTGAAGAGATTAGAACAAGAATCGCCATGGCAAAAGTAGCCTTTAGCAAGATGAAAAACATATTGACCAATAAAAAGATGTCAATTGAAACGAGAAAAAGAGTGTTGAGATGCTACATAGAACCTGTACTTTTATATGGATGTGAAGCGTGGACAATGAGCAGTCAGGCTGAAAAACATCTGATGGCTGTAGAGATGTGGTTTCTGAGGAAAATGCAAAGAATACCATGGACAGCCAGAAAGACCAATGAACAAGTCCTTCAAGAAACAAAGGAAGATCGTAAATTGATTAGAGAAATTAGACGTAGACAGTCAAAATTCTTTGGGCATGTTATGAGAAGAAATGGATTGGAGAATTTAGTGACAACTGGTAAGATCGAGGGGAACAGACCAAGGGGAAGACCTAGAAGCAAGTACCTGGATGGCTTGGCCTTGTGGCATGGTCGAGACAGAAACACGGAGCTGATCCATGACTCTGGTGATCGAGTGAGATGGCAGAACATGACCGCCCACGCTTACCGGCATGGCACATGATGGATGGATGGATTGCCCCCCCCCCCCCCCACCATCATCTTCGATATTGTAGACGCTGTAATTTCCATATTTAGCTGGCATGTGTCCATCTCCGGTGTCATGTTGGGGTTACGCTCTCGTTAGTGCCATCCAATGTATAGTTTCCTCTGTTTTGGTGCGCAAATGTTGACTTACTGTGAAATAATGGTGGATGATTATGTCACAATTGTATGTTTTAATACGGTATCATCTGCAAAACGATGTTTTAAGTCTTGATATCCTGCCGACCAAACTGTCTTCTGTAATCATTAAATACTACTAGACTGTTTCAAAAAACCATAGCCCACCAATTGACTGTCTCAGGAACCCAAAAACCACAACAAGAGTGTCTCAAATAACCATAACTCTCTCTCTCTCTCTCTCTCTCTCTCT
>JACEFZ010027556.1:192500-200000 GCA_014155875.1 Cepaea nemoralis | reverse complement strand
TGCTGAAGTTATGAATGTGTGGTCTTCTGTGCTGTCTCCGAAGTCAGCGTCATATTTTTAAACATGCAGCTATTGAGCTGACGATAATTATATCCGTTTGACTAATACATTCTAGAGATTTGGACATATTTCTCTTTGCCAGCATTTACCAACCTTTCATGACATTTATTTTAGAAAAAGTAACTTAAAAGAATGTCCTTCCACACACCATCCATTATTTTTAATGAAAACTCTTTCTAATCACCTGCATGACTACAGTAACTTCTTAAGCAAAAAAAGATGAGTTACAATGTTATGCATTGTGCATTATTTTTATGAAAACTTTGAAAATGCCTTACAGATTGTATCATTATTTATTATAACTCATATGCCGGTACATAACTATGGACAAAGAGTTTATAAATCTTTGAAAACGATGCCACAATATGACTATAAGTTATACACAAAAGTTATGCCCCTTGAAAATAACTTTTACAGAGTTAGGTCCCCTGAAATATATGAAATTATAATGAAAAATGAAAAATGAAATAATACTGAGTAAGCAGGCAATTTCACACTAAAACTAAAAAAATATCACAGTTGGCAGCTCTGGAATGAAAGGAAGACGTGTAGAAAATTTCATCTCAATCGGATGGGCCGTTCGTGAACAAATAAAGGACATACATACATACATACATACAGGCAGACAGACAGACAGACAGACAGACAGACAGACAGACAGACAGACAGACAGACAGACAGACAGACAGACAGACGGAGATCGCAATTTATATATAAGATGTGACGTAATTTCTTGAGGTTTAATACTAACATAGTAAAGAATGCCAATAATAATTCGCCGTAACTGGAAATAGCCGTAAGATCACGAAGTTTTTTTCCCCTTCATATTCAAACCTCGTGAGGATTTTATCTTCTTAAGTCGTTTCGCCATCTTACAAGCTTTGTCGTCGTAATCAGGGTCTTGTTTTCTAAGCTCGGCAACTGGTAATATATAGCATTACTGCAGATGTAATGTTGCCTCCGCCATTTATTTTAAATTTAATTTTACATGTGTGGGGTATCTTTCCTTTGCTTAACTGACCATAGTGTTTGCTTGTCAACAATTTACTTGACCTCACTTCAACTCTTATTATCTCTGCATTGAGTTTTATGAACACCGATGTAACACATACTGGATACATTACATACACCTTTGTTGGTACGTAAAGTGAAAACCTTTTTGCTAGAAACTTTTGAAAATTCGTACAGTGGCTTGAAAGAACAGTTGGAGACATGGTTCCTATGAGCAAGTCCTTCAAGAAACAAATGAAGATCGTAAACAGATTAGAGTCATTAGACGTAGACAGTCAAAATTTTTTGGGCATGTTATGAGAAGAAATGACTTGGAGAACTTGGTGACAACTGGCAAGATCGAAGGGAAGAGACCAAGGGGAAGACCGAGAAGTAAATACCTGGATGGCTTGGCCGCATGACATGGTCGAGACAGGAACACGGAGCTGATCCACGACTCTGGTGATCGAGTGAGATGGCAGAACATGACCGCCTACGCTTACCAGAATGGCACATGATGGATGGATGGTATCCGATTTGATTTGCTGTTTTCTGAACCACGCAACGATTGCTGCGTCATAATAATTATGATAATTGACGCTCCTCGAATAAATTCAGTTGAAAATTCAATACGCAAGTATAGTTCATCTCACTGCAGAACGACTCATCATCATTGGACGTTTACATGCTGGACAGACACAAAGTGTAGTAGCCAGAGAATTTAATGTGGTTAGAAGCACCATTAGTCGCCTTTGTCGGAGATTTCAAGAAACTGGCTCAGTGGCAGACCGGCCGCGCAGTGGAAGAATCACAACTGTTGCCGAAGACCGCTTCATACGGCTGCGTCACCTTAGGAATCGATCTGCATCTGCGTCCTCCACAGTCCAGTCAATTCCAGGAGCTCGTCGAATTGCAGATCAAACAGCCAGGAACCGGCAGCACAACGCTGTTATTTGGGTTAGAAGACCCTACAGAGGTCCTGTTCTTACGGACCGGCATCGCCAGAACCGACTGCCGTGGGTGAATCAGCATCGTCAATAAAATGTTGGTACAAGTTTGCAATCGACACTGCAATAATGTTGCGTTTCTTTCTTTGAGCGTATGTGAATGCTGAGCATATGCTCAATATAGACTAAACATTTTATGATACATGCATGCATATTGAAGTATTTAGTCTCCATAAAATACCTTACATATATTAACATAGTTAAGCATAGTCAAGATTGTTTGGATACGTTATGAAAAGAAGTAAACTGGAGAACTTGGTGAAAACTGGCAAATTTGGGGGTGGGGGGGAGGAGAGAGAGAGAGAGAGAGAGAGAGAGAGAGAGAGAGAGAGAGAGAGAGAGAGAGAGAGAGAGAACATGGGGAAGGCGAGAAAAGTAAATATGTGGGTGGCTTGGTCACATGGCATAATGGAGACAAAACCACAGAGCTGATCCACCACTCTGGTGATGGCGTGAGATGGCGAAACATGACCGCCCATGCTTATCGGCATGGCACATGATTATGATGACTAATAAATTGCAGATACATAACACTGAAATAGAGTATTATGTAGACATACATAAAGTGTAGGAATACACCCAAAGAATGACTGATGGATTTGCACAAACAGTGTTTGTACAATATATATCACTATATATTAGGGGGAGAGTGGGGGGGGGGGGGGGGGGGGGTCTGAGTGGTGTCGAGGTATGGTATCCGCCTCGAGTGCTGGAGGTCCCGGGTTCAAGCCCCGGTGAGGGCCAGGATTTTTTCACATGGACTTCTAGTAACAAAATTTCCCCTGGTCTCTGGGCAGTGAGATCGGACGCCCGTGTGCATTGTTGCGCGCGTAAAAATCTCTGATATCTTAGAGATAATTATTAACTTTAAGAAGTGCATTATACTACTCCATTCTATTCTGAACAACTGTACGAAGTGATGATTCTAAAGCAATCTTGTGCATTTCACCAGAAACACTGATAAAAGATGCTATCACTATCTACAGCTGAAATGACAGTTCATGTACTAGAATAAGTGCCTTGTTCTAAAACAGACTTATCTATGCCTATTTACAATCTAGAAAGCTGAAAGAGAAATCAATCTTTCCTTTCTCCTTCATCTATTGAATCAATAGGGTTTGACAGAATAAATATTTATATTTTTGTCAAATTTTAATTAGATAAGGGCACACATGAACTGCATTACATGAGAAAGTTGTGCTTCGCGGAACACCATCACGCGCAGTGAACTTAACTCATTACTCAACATAACTTAAAACACAACACCACTCAACACCACTCATCACCACACAACCCAACACTCAACATCACAACAACAACAGATAATGGGAGAGAGTTATTAGACACAAGAAGAAGAAGAAGAAGTTAATTGGGAAAACACAGAGAAATTATTTATACACGCGATAAACACCATTGAGTGGAAGAAATGTTATAAATGTATGTCATTTATTTACATGCATCTTGACACATTCTCACTCGTGTCACTGTCTTACTGTACACGTTCACTGACCCCAGGTCAAATGAGAACTTACATACAGCAGGAACCAGTTGATACAAGGCGTACACAGTGTGATAAACTCTGACCACCCCTAAATTAACCCAACACTAGCTTAGAGAAAAAAGGAGGGGAGGGGGACTAGTTCCTACTTCAGGAATTTAGATTCTTCCGACCTAATTCTTATTATTGTATTGGGAAGATTGTATATATCTATGTGAATTTTACACAGTGAAATCTTGGTGGCTACATACCAACAACCACCCAACCCATCAGCAAACTAACCACCTAAATCAGGACCTGACAGAGGGAAGCCGAGAGAAAGAGATGAACCACAAGTGAGATGGAAGATGACTTGGCCATGAGCAGAGTATGGGGAGGCCTTCAGTGGAGCTATACGGGCAGACCTGAAGTGGATCCATCAGTCAATGGACCCTGGCTTACCTAATCTTCCAGTCACCAGGTTACCTTTCTCATTGGTACACACCACACCCTATTTCAGGAAACTGATAGTTAATTGTTGATTCATCATCTTCACACTTAATATGTACAACATCAAAATGTTTACTATGTTTCACACTTGTTGACATCTCATGTATTGATGCTTGTTTATTGATGGTCTGTGTGACTGGTCCAATGTGCAACTTTTCTAATATTTTGTGTAAATCACAATAGAGATGTATGTATTGGCCAGAAGGCTCGGGCCCAGTCAATAAATGATTAACATGAATTGACCTTCTGTTAATTTATCAGTTCAAACCTATCTGTGAGTCAACAACTTATTTGTACATCATGTTGTCATAATCTAATGTGATTGATTATGTATGTGATTGTGTAACAATAAATCCACTCATAATGACTTACTAAAATGGGGGAGAGAAGACTCTAGATCTATCAACTGCTCAATATCCATGTTTTCTTCATCTAAATCAGGCTGAGAAAATTCTCCAGACTTTCCTCAGATTTGATAACCAATAGAAAAGGGGCTCCAGAGCTATAAGAATCATTGGAGAAGGGGCAGATTCCCAGTTAGTAATTACCATTCTCACCAGGGCCATAATCTATATCTCCTAGACATACTTAATAGAACGAGGCCTGCAGATAACTCAAGGTTCATATTCTGGGGTTATTGAAGATAGAAGAGGATGGGGCTCTACTTCTTTTGTTAGAGATGGGGCATGCACTACAGTGATCTCCCACTCCCTTCAAAAATATATGACAGATATGAACTTTGAAAATCAGCGCCAGATCATTTACATGTAGCAAATTGACCCCGGATACTGACCTCCTAACATGTACACTTGGAAAATCTGCGCCAGACACTTGCCATCCAATATGTACACATGAAAGCCTCGGACACAACTATTGGTTAACTGTTCTTTGAGTGACAATGAGTACGAAAGTTACCGTCGCTAACGCTGCTTGAGCTCGACATGCTGAATCCAAAGCACGGTAGCGAAATGCACATTCTAAACATGTAGATACATAAGTGTGCTTTGCGTTGTAGCATCATTTCTCTTGTATCTGATTCTGCCTCTTTTCTCATTGATCTGTCCACTTGTCAAGATGTTCTCCGCTGCCCCTCTTCTTATCACATGGACAAATAAACCTGTGCCTCTTTCTTATAGTTGCATATAATGTTTAGCTTCATTATTCTCTTTCAGGCAATCATTATTAGTTACTCTGCGTAGCCCCAGATATTCGCAGCATTCGTCTCAGGAACCACAAACCCGTTGCTTCTAATTTCTTCCTAATGTGTCCTTTACGTTCCAAGATTCACTGCCGTATAACAAAACAGGTTCTAAATAGCATTTCGGCACTCTCGTTCTTACATTCAATAAAAGTAACTTATTACATAACATATTTTTCATTCTTTGAAATGCAGTTTTTGCTTGTCAATTCTGCCCTTAATCGCTGTTGTACATCTTCCATCTGATATTGTAATTGCCACTAGGTATTTAAATTTACCAACTTTGTTAAGCAATTCACCTCCTCACATTTTCATGTTAACTTTTTCTGTCATCTAACCATTGATTCTGTTTTCTAGATATTCAAGGAGAGTCTTTTTGTGCACATTCTGTTAGATCTTTTATTATTCGTAAACTGGATGTTTACCCAGTGTTAGTCGGCCATTTTTATGGCCCTTAAAGATGTGAACTGATATCTCCAACTAGGAATAGATTCATATAATGAGTATTTCTCCATATGCCTTCTTGATAACATCAAAGTCTACTGAAGGCTAGGGTCAGATACAGGATGATTTCAGTTACACTCCTAGCTGAGATGAGGACTAATTGGACAATCCTTCAAGATCGCCTCAGTCCATCCAGCAGCATTTCTCTCGGACTGCCTCGGCCTCTTTTCGCACTGATTTTTCCAGTCGCCACGATGTTTTCTAATCCATCTTTTCTCATCACAAAACGAAAGAATGTTGTCGGTCTCTTTCTCATAGCTGTACATACTGTTCTAGTTTCATTAGCCTCAACCAGGTAACAGTTGTTAGTTACTATGACAGTCCAATGTATCCACAATATACGTCTCAGGAAGCAAATTTCCATTACTTCCAAACTCTTCCTAGTTTGTAAAATCACGTTCCAGGAGAGCTCCTGTTTCATGATGGGTGCCACACAACCGGCTGGTTCTGGTCACGTGTGTGAGACAAATATTCATTAGCCGGCGCGTTGGTGTAATGGTTAGGGCGTTGTGCTGACAATGGCATGGGTGTGGTCGGGCGGGGGTTCGTTGTTCGCTACGGGAGAGAAAGACCGGCCATGTATTCCTCCGTGCGCTGCCGCCGACAAAAGGTGATTGTTCCAGCATTTTTAGTATCCACATGTCCTGCTGTGTTACTTCATATATATTGTTCGAAATATTAATGAGCTTTTTCTTTTAGCGTAAAGCATATCCAAAATTGATACTTTGTAAATAAACATTTCTTTTTGTTTACTATAGTCCATGCCTGTGTAAACACGCTATTAGATACAGCTCTTCCCCGTGTTTGCGGATAACAAACAACAAGAGCTGATAAATTGCGTATATGTTGTTACAACGGGGCATTTCACTTCGCAGTTTACGTCAGCAAAACAAAGCTGTTTGTTTGTACATTATGCTGTGAAACGGATAACAATTAGGAAGCTGAAGTCGATAAAGTATGTTTGCATGTAAACATGTTATTGCCATCAGTCGATACTTCACACAGTTTTGCTTTGCAAGTCTTGTCATAGATGTGAATTTTCTCTAATGGCAACGTCACGTGTCTCCTCGTCGTCCATTTTCTGACTTCAACTTCTGTTTTGGGTGTTGCCTGGAGATCTGAACAAAGGTCGCTTGTCTTGAAATGCTAAGGTCATAGATATTATTTATCTACGAACAGTATAATGTGAACTGCTCTAGTATTCTCAACTATACCAGCTATGCATTACCAAGTGACAGACGGCACAGCTTTGGCTAGAATGCTTGCCAGCGGGGCTAGTTGTCACGTGATCAAATATACATAATGGCGGGAATTTATTTAACATTTGACCTGGGCTTCCAGGTCGACGGAGCCTAAAATAGGTTCCAGGAATTGTGGGGGAAGTAAAGGCTGCAGGTGTGATATTGACCACATCACCCTTCGAGTACCTATTGATCTATACAGGTATGGGACTTTACTTTTTGCACTGTTCATGCTACCAAAGAAGGACAACTATACGTTTGAGTTCTGGTGCATAGATATTCCGTAAGTCATCCTAGAATAAGAAAATCTACTAGTAATACGTCATCCTTAAATTCTGGCTCTAAACACATTCTCTTCAGTCATCGGTATATTCTAAGGTCTGAGCCTCCGCTTGACAGGCATTCCCAAATCGTTCTATTTGTAATCTGTGGTTGCGACAGTAATTTCGGAGGTATTCCCAATCGGCCCATTTGTAATCTGTGGTTGCGACAGTAATTTCGGAGGTATTCCCA
>JACEFZ010027556.1:47500-187500 GCA_014155875.1 Cepaea nemoralis | reverse complement strand
TCTCATACATTAACTAGTTCTCTGTCACGTTTCTTCTTTTTGCTCCGCTATTTTCTCACACATTAACTAGTTCTCTGTCACGTTTCTTCTTCTGGCTCCGCTATTTTCTCACACATTAACTAGTTCTCTGCCACGTTTCTTCTTCTGGCTCCACTATTTTCTCACACATTAACTAGTTCTCTGCCACGTTTCTTCTTCTTGCTCCGCTATTTTCTCACACATTAACTAGTTCTCTGTCACGTTTCTTCTTCTTGCTCCGCTATTTTCTCATACATTAACTAGTTCTCTGTCACGTTTCTTCTTCTTGCTCCGCTATTTTCTCACACATTAACTAGTTCTCTTCCACGTTTCTTCTTCTGGCTCCGCTATTTTCTCACACATTAACTAGTTCTCTGCCACGTTTCTTCTTCTGGCTCCGCTATTTTCTCACACATTAACTAGTTCTCTGCCACGTTTCTTCTTCTTGCTCAGCTATTTTCTCACACATTAACTAGTTCCCTGCCACGTTTCTTCTTCTTGTTCCGCTATTTTCTCACACATTAACTAGTTCTCTGCCATGTTTCTTCTTCTTCTTGCTCCGCTATTTTCTCACACATTAACTAGTTCCCTGTCACGTTTCTTCTTCTTGCTCCGCTATTTTCTCACACATTAGTAGTATAGTACGTTGTATCTGATTAGTATTTCTGGTGCTGGATTGACCCTAATCCAGCTGGGTTAGGGGTTAGGGTTAGGGGTTAGGGTTAGGGGTTAGGGTTAGGGGTTAGGGTTAGGGGTTAGGGTTAGGGGTTAGGGGTTAGGATTAGGGGTTAGGGTTAGGGTTTCTGTCTGCTCCTAACTAATTATATTGTCTGGATTGACCTCGCTGGATTGCCCCCAATCCAGCTCGGGACCAGGGCGGCGGGGACAGGCGCATGAGCAAGCGCGGCCGATCGGTCGCGTGGAGCGGTCGGGGTCTAACCTAGTAAACCACTGTCTTATAGTAACTAAGTGGCCGGTCGTTGCTGAGTGACCACAAGGCCGATCAGTGACGAGTGCGGGTAGTGGGCCTCGACGATTCGAACCCTTGAATCATATAAAGGTTGGAAGGGGATTAAGAGATTAACACCTATTGTCGGGACATCCAATAATAATCAATAACACTACCCTCGATTTTTCTCATAATTAGAGATTGGGGATTATGGGCTAGGTGTATGTGTCCTTATGCAGTTAAAACAGGTGGTATGAGTAGGAGATATCACAAACAGTATCAGCATGTGCCACTCTGATCTTTAATATCAGTAGTTCGTTATTCTTGTGACATTGAAAACGCTCGTGGTGTGAAGACGGATGGTGTACTATGTTGTTGGGCGGTGTATATAGATTGACCAGTATGTGATGTTGATAAGATCACCCCTGTCAGCGCATCGTAGCTGTGTTGTGAATTGTCGCCTATTACATCCGGGTGGGAAAATAACCAAAATATTTCACATCAACTCAATAGATATGCTTCTATATAGCTTCACTGCGAACTTGGCTAGAGTCTACTTTAGGAAAGTATCGTGTATCTGTGTATACTGGTTTACCACTGCTTATAGAGGTGTGTAGTATTATTGGAAAGCGGCCGTTATGTATACATTATCAGAGTATGTTGCCTTACAGAGCTGGTATCGTGTCTATGTGTCTACCATGTTGCATGTTTTGTTCTGTTGCCTTATAATCTTTGGAGGGAGTTTCATGCGGTTGTCTAGTGAATTTTAAAAAAAACGATGTCTCAGAATCCACAACGCCACTAGCAGTAGATGCTTTTCAACTTGTCTGCTCACTGACCTCGCTTCACAGTCATACAAAAGTACAGGGTCTATGTAGTCCTCAAGCACTCTGTGTATTACTCATTACAGTTGACAACTTTATATTAGTCAGTATGTTTTCCAACTTGCAAAAGACAACCTTCATCACACCGATTCTTGTTCTAACGCTTTAAAGACACCTCCCATCAGACGTTTTTTTCTTCTGTCCTTGTAGTCTCTTGGCTACCGTTTCCCCATTTCAAGCTCCATGTCTCTACTCGTATGCATTAGTGTGGTAGAAGTAAACAGATAACTCACAAGATAGACGTATATTATCACACTGTATATGGACATGTGGGTAATGGTTACATCCTGTCACCTGCGTAAGGGTACAACTGAGACACGTGGTTAAGACGGATAGTACAGAAAAAAAACAAACGGTATTATGTTGGTTGTTGAACCAGGGGACCTAACTTGTGATTCACCATGTAGGGAATGATTCTTCCCCCTCGTCAACATGGCGTCAGAAGTTTAAAAAGGTCCCCCCCCCCCTATTCTCGCTTTTCTATTCCGAGTCGTCATAGGGTCACCAAGTAACAGTAAAGAACACGAAACTACTACTACCAAGGCCTCTGTACACCACAAGGCAGTTTCGAATATAGTATACATAAATATAATCAAGTCAACCCAGTATTCAACTAACCCGTTCTCATAGACATAGAGGAGAGATGTGAGCACCGAGGCCAGTTGGGGAGGTGTACCTTTTACTTAACAGCTATCGGGTCATACACCGACGAGTGTTTAGCTATTTTTATCATATAATATTACCCGTGAACACAACAAGCTTCCCCGGATCAGTCTTAGGCTTCTCATATAACATGACATATCACGTACCCGCTGGCCTGACCAGCGAAGTTATCGCGAATCAGAGCAGACATTTACACTTTCATTTACTCTTCTGTCTGGCCAAAGAGGTCTTTGCATCTTTACCCCAGAAACCCATTTCCAATGTCAATATATGTATTTCAAGTGTGTCGTCTCATTGCCACATTTCACATCCATACAACAGCACAGGTTTTATGTACCACTCCAACATTCAAATAAGAAAAATTGTTAGCCAAATTATTAAAACTGTTGGCCAAATACATACATATATATCGACCAGACTTATAAAATATAGTAACATTTGTTAGCCAAACTGACAAAACTGTTGGCCAAAATAAGAAACGGCTCGACTAACATTATAAAAAATAGGAAAAATGGTAACCAAACTAATTATAAATGGTGACCAAAATAGGAAATATCCCGACCAAACTTATGAAAAGTAGGAAAATTGTTCGTCAAATGTGAAAAAAATATTGGGCAAGTAGGAAATCATGTTAGCCAAATAGGGAAAATATCGATCAAACTTATAGATGTCTCGGCCAAACTTATAAAATGTATGAACATTTGTTAGCCAAAGGTGAAAAATATTGGCAAAGTTAAGAAATATCTCATCCGAATTTATAACAAATAAGAAAACATGCTAGTAAAATCAAGAAATATGTCGACTGAAGTAATACAATAGGCAAAACGATGGAATATCTTATGAAGAGGTCGACCGTTATAAGACAATGTGTTACCCAAATTAGGAAAAATATTTACCAAGTTTTGAAATATCTCGACCAAACATACAAAAAGTAGGAAAATATGTCGACTAAAGTAGGAAAATGTGCTAGCCAAAGATGAAAAATAGTGGCCAAGTAAAGAAATACCACATCCAAACTTTTAAAATGTATGAAAATTTGTTAACCAAAGGTGAAAACTGTTGACCATGTAAAGAAACTTCTCGTCCAAACTCATAAAAAGTAGGAAACTTTGTTAACCAAATGTGAAAAATATTGTCCAAGTAAAGACATGTTTCAACTAATCTTATAAATATGTCGTCCAAACTTATAATAATTAGGATAATGTGTTAACCAAATGGGAAAAATATTGGCCAAGTGAAGGAATATCTCATCCATTCTTACAAAAAATTAGGAAAATGTGTTAACCTAATGAGAAAAATATCGCCCAAGTGAAGAAAACAATTTATACAAACTTATAAAACTTAGGAAAATGCGGTAACCTAATGAGAAAAATATTGACCAAGTAAAGAATAAATGTACACCAAACTTATGAAAAGTAGGAAAATGTGTTAACCAAAAGGGGAATAAAATATGGGATAAACTATGAAATATGTTGACCGAAGTAAGAAGATGTGTTAGCCAAATGGGGAAAACTGTTGACAAGTAAAGAAACTTCTCGACCAAACTCATAAAAAGTAGGAAACTTTGTTAGCTAAATGTGAAAAAGAATATTGTCCAAGTAAAGACGTGTTTCAACTAATCTTATAAATATGTCGCCCAAACTTATGAACATTAGGAAAATGTGTTAACCAAATGAGAAAAATATTGACGACGTGAAGAAATATCTCAACCATGCTTATGAAAAGGAGAAAAGTGTGTTAACCTAAAGGGAAAAACATTGGCGAAGTGAAGAAATCTCATCCATTCTTATAAAAATTAGAAAAATGTGTTAACCTAATGAGAAAAATATTGACCAAGTAAAGAAAAATTTACACCAAACTTTATGAAAAGTAGGAAAATTTGTTAACCAAAGGGGAAAATATAAGGGCTAAACTGTGAAATATGTTGACCCAAGTAAGAAAATATGTTAGCCAAATGGGGAAAAATGTTGGCCAAAACATGAAATATCTTAGCCAAACTTATAAATATCTCGTGTAAACTTATAAATAAGTAGGAAAAAAATATTGCTTCTGTAGTTATGTCAAACGTGTCTTGAACTTTTATCTGAACAGACATGTCACACTACATAATCATCAACGTCAGCATTATCCTCCTTTTACATTACCGAAAGCTTCAACTTACCATTCCAGAGTATCTGTTAAAGAAACACTTATACAGACTAATCACCCATCTCTCCACACTCATGGTTTTTTCTTTCTTACACAAAGTGGCTCTGTCTTTCGTAGATGTCTTCACAACTTTTTCATGTCACATCACCAAGAACTCCAAACCTCCATTGTACACGAGCTCCAATGAAACAGTCATAATAACATTCATGGCAATGCAATCTGTGGCTCCACCTGGGATAGTTTCGATATCATCTGAGTATTCGTCAGCAAAGATCCATTTCCCCTGGCTGACATCTTCAACTTTCTATACCACAAGGTCTGCTACACTAACCTTCCATTGTTCCATCTTTCAACAATATAAAGGGTGTTCTCGAAGTCTAACTAACGTAATATTTCTTACTTTGTCCACCTCTATGACACTTTGTCATTTTACAGCTGCAATAGCAGCAAGTCTGCAACCAACCAACAGTGTCTGTTAATTAAATCGACCTTTCTTAAAACCATGTCTGCCTTAATGAACCCTTGAATACCCTCTACCACAGCTTCTAACCAACTTTCAACGTTTCATACCAAATAATATTAACATTCTCTTTCATTACAGAGCAGCCGATTTTCTGCTGACTGGGCAGATTTTCCAACCTAATGGAGATAAATTATCTGTCCCCCTAAACTTCTATGCGCTATTCTAGACAACGAATATGGGCATACATCATCACCCCTAGGAAGAACTTGAAAAAACAACAGAGATTAGGTTCCTGAGACGAAGGAGTTGTATTCCTTGGACTACCAGAGTAACTAACGATGATCGCCTAAACGAGTCTAAGTAAAATATAGCATTATATACATCAAGCACAACAAATTCTTTCTTACTAACCCTAACCTTAACCCTAACTACGCATCAAACACAACAAACTATTTCTTACTAACCCTAACCCTAACTATACATCAAACACAACAAACTCTTTCTTAAGGGACATGGATGCAAACCAGTTGCAAAAATGGAAAAAATTTTAATTTGTGTGATTAAATTTTAATTTAAATTTAAAAATAATAAATCGCAATTTTATTTGCGCACTTCACTTAATATACAGATATAGCCTAAGTATAGGTATAGCTTAGGTAAAGGACGTATATTGGGCTTACATCTTGAGCAATAAAATTGCGACATATTTTCCTACTTTCAAAACTTGGTCAATATTTTTCCTAATTTGGGTAACACATTGTCTTATAACGGTCGACCTCTTCATAAGATTTTCCATCGTTTTGCCTATTGTATTACTTCAGTCGACATATTTCTTGATTTTACTAGCATGTTTTCTTACTTGTTATAAATTCGGATGAAATGTTTCTTAACTTTGCCAAAAAATTTTTCACCTTTGGCTAACAAATGTTCATACATTTTATAAGTTTGGCCGAGACATCTATAAGTTTGATCGATATTTTTCCTAATTGGCTAACATGATTTCCTACTTGCCCAATATTTTTTTTTACATTTGACGAACAATTTTCCTACTTTTCATAAGTTTGGTCGGGATATTTCCTATTTTGGTCACCATTTATAATTAGTTTGGTTACAATTTTTCCTATTTGTTATAATGTTAGTCGAGCCGTTTCTTATTTTGGCCAACAGTTTTGTCAGTTTGGCTAACAAATGTTACTATATTTTATAAGTCTGGTATATATATTTATGTATTTGGCCAACAGTTTTAATAATTTGGCTAACAATTTTTCTTATTTGACTGTTGGAGTGGTACATAAAACCTGTACTGTTGTATGGATGTGAAATGTGGCAATGAGACGACACACTGAAATACATATATTGACATTGGAAATGGGTTTCTGGGGAAAGATGCAAAGACCTTTTTGGCCAGACAGAAGAGTAAATGAAAGTGTAAATGTCTGCTCTGATTCGCGATAACTTCGCTGGTCAGGCCAACGGGTACGTGATATGTCATGTTATATGAGAAGCCTAAGACTGATCCGGGGAAGCTTGTTGTGTTCACGGGTAATATTATATGATAAAAATAGCTAAACACTCGTTGGTGTATGACCCGATAGCTGTTAAGTAAAAGGTACACCTCCCCCAACTGGCCTCGGTGCTCACATCTCTCCTCTATGTCTATGAGAACGGGTTAGTTGAATACTGGGTTGACTTGATTATATTTATGTATACTATATTCGAAAACTGCCTTGTGGTGTACAGAGGCCTTGGTAGTAGTAGTTTCGTGTTCTTTACTGTTACTTGGTGACCCTATGACGACTCGGAAATAGAAAAGCGAGAATAGAGGGGACCTTTTTAAACTTCTGACGCCATGTTGACGAGGGGTAAGAATCATTCCCAACATGGTGAATCACAAGTTAGGTCCCCTGGTTCAACAACCAACATAATACCGTTTGTTTTTTTCTGTACTATCCCCTCTTAACCACGTGTCTCAGTTGTACCCTTACGCAGGTGACAGGATGTAACCATTACCCACATGTCCATATACAGTGTGATAATATACGTCTATCTTGTGAGTTATCTGTTTACTTCTACCACACTAATGCATACGAGTAGAGACATGGAGCTTGAAATGGGGAAACGGTAGCCAAGAGACTACAAGGACAGAAGAAAAAACGTCTGATGGGAGGTGTCTTTAAAGCGTTAGAACAAGAATCGTTGTGATGAAGGTTGTCTTTTGCAAGTTGGAAAACATACTGACTAATATAAAGTTGTCAACTGTAATGAGTAATACACAGAGTGCTTGAGTACTACATAGACCCTGTACTTTTGTATGACTGTGAAGCGAGGTCAGTGAGCAGACAAGTTGAAAAGCATCTACTGCTAGTGGCGTTGTGGATTCTGAGACATCGTTTTTTTTTTTTTAATTCACTAGACAACCGCATGAAACTCCCTCCAAAGATTACAAGGCAACAGAACAAAACAAGCATCATGGTAGACACATAGACACGATACCAGCTCTGTAAGGCAACATACTCTGATAATGTATACATAACGGCCGCTTTCCAATAATACTACACACCTCTATAAGCAGTGGTAACCCAGTATACAGAGATACACGATACTTTCCTAAAGTATACTCTAGCCAAGTTCGCAGTGAAGCTATATAGAGGCATGTCTATTGAGTTGATGTGAAATATATTTTTGGTTATTTTCACACCCGGATGTAATAGGTGACAATTCACAACACAGCTACGATGCGCTGACAGGGGTGACCTTATCAACTTCACATACTGGTCAATCTATATACACCGCCCAACAACATATTACACCATCCGTCTTCACACCACGAGCGTTTTCAATGTCACAAGAATAACGAACTACTGATATGTAAGATCAGAGTGGCATATGCTGATACTGTTTGTGATATCTCCTACTCATACCACCTGTTTTAACTGCATAAGGACACATACACCTAGCCCATAATCCCCAATCTCCAATTATGAGAAAAATCAAGGGTAGTGTTATTGATTATTATTGGATGTCCCGACAATAGGTGTTAATCTCTTAATCCCCTTCCAACCTTTATATGAACCTTTATTAATAGCGCGAACTATTTGCAATGGCGGAGATATCAGGAATATTATTAACCTGACTTGGTCATTACGAGGATGATAATCCCATGGATTAGCCGTTATGAAGATGCGTATTGATTTTTTGTAGCACCTGTTATGGTATTGGGTATATCATACTTTGATTCTTAAGTTAGGTTATATTTTGTAACTCGTAGGTACAACGGTGAAATCTGCTGCCTGTGTTTTTCATCACCTGTGGGACTTGTGGCCGCGGCGACAAGGCCGGACAAAGCGACCCTAACCCTAATCCGTATGATCAACTAGAGACACACATGTTGATGACTGGCAATTTTACCAACGACAAAGTACCGAGATTCGAACCTGTCACTTCCACAGTGTCTGGGGTACCACCTAAACATACCCCGCAACCAGTACACCACCTCTACCTTTTCTAAACATAGCCGGGTTAATAGCACCAGAGCTCGAAATCTCAACTAAGTAACCAAATATTATCAATAATTCTTCTACCATTAGACCGCCCCACTGGGATTCGAACCCGATGATAGTGTTCAGAATCGTTAGCTAGCTACTCATCCACTCACCCCAACCCTTAACAATGAATATCACAAAGTCATACCCACTAAAACCAGTATAATCGTCCATCTTTACTTTTTAAGGTTTACATTTGAAGAGCTGCAACCGGTATGATGCTAGTATTTAAGTCCCATCCACTACATATAATAGTAACCACCGTTATAATAGACAGTCGACCACTTTACAATAGACATATAATGAAAATATCCTAGGTCTTCTGACGACCGACGCCACCATTATGCGATTATGCATTATGCGGTGGTAGACCTTCATACCATTATTTACCCACTTCTCCACTCGATCACCCTAGCTTTTACCAAGGAACGGGCGTAAATATCGAACCACCTCGCCCCTCGTCCACCTTTTACCAATGATCAGAAGCAGTTATCTAGCTATTTTTACACCTGCCTTCCCCTTAACAACGATCTGAAGCCTTTATCTAGCAACTCCTCTGTCTCTTAACAAGGAACCGACGCATTTATTTAGCCACTTCGCCATTCGCCCACATCTTAACAAGGATCGGAAGCTGTTATTTAGGTATACCATCACTCACCAACCCCTTAACAACGACCTGAAGCCTTTATCTAGCAACTCCTCTGTCTCTTAGCAAGGAAGTGAAGCATTCATTTAGCCACTTCGCCCTTCACCCACATCTTAACAAGGATCAGAAGCTGTTATCTAGGTATACCACCACTCACCAACCCCTTAACGAATACCACGAAGCCATACCCCTTACAACCGTTATTACCGGCAATATTTACTTCTTTACGGATTTCATTTGAAGAGGTGTAATCTACTTGATGCTAGTGTTCCGAAGCAGTTATCTAACTATTCGGCTACTCAACCACCCCTTAACATCAAACAACACTAAGCCACGCCCACCACAACCGTTACTACCGGCCATCTTTACTGTTTTAAGGTTTTCATTTGAAGCGGTGTAATCTATATGATGATAGTGTATAAGCCACTACGACCCACTACAGATCATATACACGGCATATTTACCTTTTTACTTATTACAATTTTCATATGACACCCGGCGTGGCTCAAGGGTTCGAATCGTCTAGCCCCACTACCCGCACTCGTCACTGATCGGCCTTGTGGTCACTCAGCAATGACCGGCCACTTAGTTACTATAAGACAGTGTTTTACTGGGTTAGACCCCAACCGCTCCACGCGACCGATCGGCCGCGCTTGCTCATGCGCCTGCCCCCGCCGCCCGCCTCTGATTGTCTTTTATTTTTTATTTTATTTTTTTAAATTAGTTAAAATATTATACACACACTCAGTTATCTGCTCTTAGAAAAACATGTCTTTTATTAGATGTATCGCCCCTTACATATGACCCAGATACCTACCCTACCCAACCCGCCCTGGTCCCGAGCTGGATTGGGGGCAATCCAGCGAGGTCAATCCAGACAATATAATTAGTTAGGAGCAGACAGAAACCCTAATCCTAACCCCTAACCCTAACCCCTAACCCTAACCCTAACCCCTAACCCTAACCCCTAACCCTAACCCCTAAACCTACCCCTAACCCTAACCCCTAACCCTAACCCCTAACCCTAATCCAGCTGGATTGGGGTCAATCCAGCACCACAATCCAGAAATACTAATCAGATACAACGGTGTATACTACTCACATTAACTAGTTCTCTGTCAAGTTTCTTCTTCTTGCTCCGCTATTTTCTCACACATTAACTAGTTCTCTGCCACGTTTCTGCTTCTTGCTCCGCTATTTTCTCACACATTAACTAGTTCTCTGCCATGTTTCTTCTTCTTGCTCCGCTATTTTCTCACACATTAACTAGTTCTCTGTCATGTTTCTTCTTCTTGCTCCGCTATTTTCTCACACATTAACTAGTTCTCTGCCATTTTTCTTCTTCTTGTTCCGCTATTTTCTCACGCATTAACTAGTTCTCTGCCCTGTTTCTTCTTCTTGCTCCGCTATTTTCTCATACATTAACTAGCTTTCTTCCACGTTTCTTCTTCTTGCTCCGCTATTTTCTCACACATTAACTAGTTCTCTGCCATGTTTCTTCTTCTTGCTCCGCTATTTTCTCACACATTAACTAGTTCTCTGTCATGTTTCTTCCTCTTGCTCCGCTATTTTCTGATACATTTTCTGTATCATTGAAGGTTACGAGACGAGATTGTCTTATTTAGTTGCTTTATGTGTTTACTGCCGGCTTCGTGGCTTAGAGGTTATGACTTTTCTCCGTAATCTCGTATACTCTCCTTGGTGACGTGATGACGGTGAGAATCAGCAGTGGTTCGAATCGCAACGGTAACTTACGGGGTATGTGAGCCGGCCGCTCAGAAAGCAATGGCAAACTACTGAGCGTAATCTTGCCATGAAATCAACATACAGCTGAAATATATGGTGTTGACAGCGATGTCCTGTAAAGGATATGCAAATAAAATGTTAAAATGTATTTACTTGTTTAAACAAAGTTTGGTGTAAACACATACACTGACGTTTCAAACGTTTGTTCGTTCAAATCTAACACACATATCCTTTACAGGACGTCGCAGTCAACCCTAGCATTTGATTGATGTTTTTTGATTTCTTGGCAAGTTTACATTCAGTAGTTTTCCATTGCTCTCTGAAAGACCGGCACTCATACCATGTCATTAAAAACAAAACCGACGCAAGGCGGTCTGCTGCCAAATCGCCCGCTGCTGTTTTTCGAACGCGGCATGCGCGATTACGAACTGGGTTCCTAACCCCTTTTAATATTTTGCTTCATTTGACTAATGCATTACAAATTATGCTTCATTCTAGGTATAACTGGTCACTTTGTAGCTAGACGGCGGGCCGGCTGCTCAAAGATTTGAAAATGCAAGGAATTTTTTAATGGATCTGGGATCTATGATTGATCCAGACTAACATGGATATCGGGGAATGGCTTGGGAAGTAAAGGCCGTAGGTGTGATACTGACCACAACATCCACCGAGTGTCCATTGGTCTATAGACATAGGGGTCTAGCGCCATACAACTAGTACGCCTGTAGGAGCGGGAAAGGGTTCCTTTACATTATTACTGGTACATAGCTACATAGACTATTCAACCATGTTTGGGTAGAACAACAGACACATCGAGACTGGGGAAACGTCATAATTATCCCAATTTGGAAAAACAAAGGCAGCAAAAGAGACTGTATACAATACAGAGGCATTTCACTGTTGAGTCATACTCGGAAAATATTTTGCAAAATTCTTGTAAAATGATTACGAACTGCTTTATAACCCCATCTAAGCGAAACACAACTTGGATTTAGGAAAAACAAAGGATACACAGATGCCATTTTTGCTCTTAGACAACTTATAGAAATATCAATCGAATTCAATGAAACACTCCATTTAGCCTTTATAGACCAAGAAAAGACATTCGATAGAGTAGATATAAACAATCTGTGGGAAATCCTTAAACAATATGGAGTGAGTACACATCTAACAAACCTTATGTGGAAGTTAATACAACAACAGTGAATCCATAGTGAGAGCAACTGGAGGACAATCAAAACCCTTCACCATAAGATCTGAAGTACGATAAGGTTGTGTCCTGTCCCCTCTCTTGTTCATAACATATATAGACAACATAGCAGAGTCAGCAAGAATACTGCATGACGAGAACACAGAAGAAGAACCATGTGCAAATCTAACCATTAGAAACCTCCTGTTTGCGGACGACCAAGCACTAATAGCAAAATCAGAAGCTGAATTACAAGACCACATGAATAGTCTAAACGAAATGTGTAGGGAACATAACATGAAAATTAGCACAAGCAAAACAGAGGTAATGACTATAACTGAAGAAGAACGAACAACAACAATTCACCTAAACGAACATCCCTTGAAACAAGTAAATAATTTCAAGTACCTAGGAAGTATAATATCATCAAATGGCAGATCAGAAGACGAGATCGAAATAGGTGCAATAAGGCAAACCAACTCATTGGACAAATGACACCAATACTAAAAACAAACATGTATCAATAACTACTAAGAAAGCACTTTACAACACAATCTTCCTACCATCGCTATGCTACCAATGCCAAACCTGGACAATGACAGAAAAAGAGAAAAGAAAAATCACAACAGCAGAAATGAAGTTCCTGAGAAGAATACTCAACGTATCAAGAAGAGATAAGATCAGAAATGAAGAAATCAGGACTAAAGTGGGGGTTAAAGCTGCTCTAGATTTTATTAGAAAGCAGCAAGTCAAATGGTTTGGCCATGCAAGTAGGTTACCAGTCAACAGCATACCACAACAAGCAATGATGTACAGACCAGATGGAAACAGAGGAAGAGGCTGACCACGTAAACGTTGGACGGAGGGAATAGCAGAGTCCATGGGAGTATCGATACATGAAGCCCATAATCGGGCACTCTCATGATGTTTATATTTCACCTCGACACCGCAAGGTACAAGAGGAACATAATGAGATGAGATGAGAGATGAGGTTAGTTTTTACAAAGCACAAATTGTGATGAAAGGGCAGTAACATGATGATAACCACACCTCTGTCATTATTCTAACCGCGTTACAGACCTTGGGCAGCAGAAAATGGAGTCAGTAATCATGTCACTATTGGTAATGATACTGTTACACTGCCGGGTTAGGGTTTCCATTTCTCGGAGGGATATTTCTTTTAATAATATCTGGATATTGGAGGTTATCTGGACCTGTTGCAGCATTCGTTGAACCTCCATATCCTCTGCTGTGAAACAGACATCGTCGCGCAAGCCAACCTCTACATACATTTTAGGGACAAGGGTGGAGACAGGGCTAACACAGTGAGTGTAGCATGGGGACTTCGGGGTACTCAGAAAACACGTGAACTACGTGACGAAATAGTGTAGTCCACAGCCTGTCATGCATACTCTAGATCAGGGGTGGGCAAACTGTTTGTGCGTAGGACCACATTGACGAATGTAAAGCTATTGGGGGGGGGGGGCGTATATATTATGTTTACAGCAACCTATCACAATAAGTAATTATGAATTATTTATAGGTTACTAGCTGACCCGGCCCGGCTTCGCCCAGTCCTTGGTGGGGAGCATCTCATTTAATTCATATAAGTAGTCATATAAGTTCCCGTTCCCGTTACCGACTGCCTGTCTGTCTGTCTGTCTGTCTGTCTGTCTGTCTGTCTGTCTGACCCGGCCCGGCTTCGCCCAGTCCTTGGTGGGGAGCATCTCATTTAATTCATATAAGTAGTCATATAAGTTCCCGTTCCCGTTACCGACTATCTGTCTGTCTGTCTGTCTGTCTGTCTGTCTGTCTGTCTGACCCGGCCCGGCATCGCCCAGCTCCTGGTGTGGAGCATCTCATTTAATTCATATAAGTAGTCATATAAGCTCACGTTCCCGTTCCCGACTATCTATCTGTCTGTCTGTCTGTCTATCTGTCTGTCTATCTGTCTGATCCGGCCCGGCTTCGCCCAGCTCCTGATGGGGAGCATCTCATTTAATTCATATGAGTAGTCATATAAGTTCTCGTTCCCGACTGTCTGTCTGTCTGTCTGTCTGTCTGTCTGTCCTGTCTGTCTGTCTGTCTGTCTGTCTAATCATTTATTGGTTGCAGTTAGAACAACCTTAGATAAACGAAGACCAACTTACAAAAAGCATTAGAAAGAGCACTTGAAAGATCTTTACATCTTCCCCAACAATTAACTTGGGTAAATGGAGCAGCGGCAGCAGCAGCAGAAGAAGAAGAAAAAGGAGGAGTAGGAGCTGGGAGGAGGAAGAGGGAGGAGGAGGGAGGAGGAGGAGAAAGAGAGAAGAGGAGGATGGAGGAGGGAGAGGGAGGAGGGGGAGGAGAAGAGGAAGAGGGTAGGAGGTGGAGGAGGGGAGAGGAGGAGGAGGAGGAATATAACGCATATGCCTGTAGATTTAATAATGGCTGAAGTTGTTCCATGTCTTCTTAGAGTTGGCGACAGTGTAAAGAAATATAAAATCTTCAAACTTGATAGAGATAAGGTAACTATTATTTATTCATTCTTTAAGCAAAAAAAGATGAGTTACAATGTTATGCATTATGCATTATTTTTATGAAAACTTTGAAAATGCCTTACAGATTGTATCATTATTTATTATAACTCATATGCCGGTACATAACTATGGACAAAGAGTTTATAAATCTTTGAAAACGATGCCACAATATGACTATAAGTTATACAGAAAAGTTATGCCCCTTGAAATAACTTTTACAGAGTTAAGTCCCCTGAGATATATGAAATTATAATGAAAAATGAAAAATGAATTAATATTGGGTAAGCAGCCGATTTCACACTAAACAAATATGACAGTGGGCTGCGCTTGAATGAAAGGAAGACGTGTAGAAAATTTCATCTCAATCGGATGGGCCGTTCGCGAGCGCATAAAGGACATATGGACATACAGACAGACAGACAGACAGACAGACGGAGATCGCAATTTATATATAAGACTAGCTGACCCGGCCCGGCTTCGCCCAGTCCTTGGTGGGGAGCATCTCATTTAATTCATATAAGTAGTCATATAAGTTCCCGTTCCCGTTACCGACTATCTGTCTGTCTGTCTGTCTGTCTGTCTGTCTGTCTGTCTGTCTGTCTGACCCGGCCCGGCATCGCCCAGCTCCTGGTGTGGAGCATCTCATTTAATTCATATAAGTAGTCATATAAGCTCACGTTCCCGTTCCCGACTATCTATCTGTCTGTCTGTCTGTCTATCTGTCTGTCTATCTGTCTGATCCGGCCCGGCTTCGCCCAGCCCTGATGGGGGACCTATCATTTAATTCATATTAAGTAGTCATATAAGTTCCCGTTCCCGACTGTCTGTCTGTCTGTCTGTCTGTCTGTCTGTCTGTCTGTCTGTCTGTCTGTCTGTCTGTCTGTCTGTCTGTCTGACCCGGCCCGGCATCGCCCAGCTCCTGGTGTGGAGCATCTCATTTAATTCATATAAGTAGTCATATAAGCTCACGTTCCCGTTCCCGACTATCTATCTGTCTGTCTGTCTGTCTATCTGTCTGTCTATCTGTCTGATCCGGCCCGGCTTCGCCCAGCCCCTGATGGGGAGCATCTCATTTAATTCATATGAGTAGTCATATAAGTTCCCGTTCCCGACTGTCTGTCTGTCTGTCTGTCTGTCTGTCTGTCTGTCTGTCTGTCTGTCTGTCTGTCTGTCTGTCTGTCTGTCTGTCTGTCTGTCTGTCTGTCTGTCTGTCTGTCTGTCTAATCATTTATTGGTTGCAGTTAGAACAACCTTAGATAAACGAAGACCAACTTACAAAAAGCATTAGAAAGAGCACTTGAAAGATCTTTACATCTTCCCCAACAATTAACTTGGGTAAATGGAGCAGCGGCAGCAGCAGCAGAAGAAGAAGAAAAAGGAGGAGTAGGAGCTGGGAGGAGGAAGAGGGAGGAGGAGGGAGGAGGAGGAGAAAGAGAGAAGAGGAGGATGGAGGAGGGAGAGGGAGGAGGGGGAGGAGAAGAGGAAGAGGGTAGGAGGTGGAGGAGGGGAGAGGAGGAGGAGGAGGAATATAACGCATATGCCTGTAGATTTAATAATGGCTGAAGTTGTTCCATGTCTTCTTAGAGTTGGCGACAGTGTAAAGAAATATAAAATCTTCAAACTTGATAGAGATAAGGTAACTATTATTTATTCATTCTTTAAGCAAAAAAAGATGAGTTACAATGTTATGCATTATGCATTATTTTTATGAAAACTTTGAAAATGCCTTACAGATTGTATCATTATTTATTATAACTCATATGCCGGTACATAACTATGGACAAAGAGTTTATAAATCTTTGAAAACGATGCCACAATATGACTATAAGCTATACAGAAAAGTTATGCCCCTTGAAATAACTTTTACAGAGTTAAGTCCCCTGAGATATATGAAATTATAATGAAAAATGAAAAATGAAATAATATTGGGTAAGCAGCCGATTTCACACTAAAAAAATATGACAGTGGGCTGCGCTGGAATGAAAGGAAGACGTGTAGAAAATTTCATCTCAATCGGATGGGCCGTTCGCGAGCGCATAAAGGACATATGGACATACAGACAGACAGACAGACAGACAGACGGAGATCGCAATTTATATATAAGACTAGCTGACCAGGCCCGGCTTCGCCCAGTCCTTGGTGGGGAGCATCTCATTTAATTCATATAAGTAGTCATATAAGTTCCCGTTCCCGTTACCGACTATCTGTCTGTCTGTCTGTCTGTCTGTCTGTCTGTCTGTCTGTCTGTCTGTCTGTCTGTCTGTCTGTCTGTCTGACCCGGCCCGGCATCGCCCAGCTCCTGGTGTGGAGCATCTCATTTAATTCATATAAGTAGTCATATAAGCTCACGTTCCCGTTCCCGACTATCTATCTGTCTGTCTGTCTGTCTATCTGTCTGTCTATCTGTCTGATCCGGCCCGGCTTCGCCCAGCCCCTGATGGGGAGCATCTCATTTAATTCATATGAGTAGTCATATAAGTTCCCGTTCCCGACTGTCTGTCTGTCTGTCTGTCTGTCTGTCTGTCTGTCTGTCTGTCTGTCTGTCTGTCTGTCTGTCTGTCTGACCCGGCCCGGCATCGCCCAGCTCCTGGTGTGGAGCATCTCATTTAATTCATATAAGTAGTCATATAAGCTCACGTTCCCGTTCCCGACTATCTATCTGTCTGTCTGTCTGTCTATCTGTCTGTCTATCTGTCTGATCCGGCCCGGCTTCGCCCAGCCCCTGATGGGGAGCATCTCATTTAATTCATATGAGTAGTCATATAAGTTCCCGTTCCCGACTGTCTGTCTGTCTGTCTGTCTGTCTGTCTGTCTGTCTGTCTGTCTGTCTGTCTGTCTGTCTGTCTGTCTGTCTGTCTAATCATTTATTGGTTGCAGTTAGAACAACCTTAGATAAACGAAGACCAACTTACAAAAAGCATTAGAAAGAGCACTTGAAAGATCTTTACATCTTCCCCAACAATTAACTTGGGTAAATGGAGCAGCGGCAGCAGCAGCAGAAGAAGAAGAAAAAGGAGGAGTAGGAGCTGGGAGGAGGAAGAGGGAGGAGGAGGGAGGAGGAGGAGAAAGAGAGAAGAGGAGGATGGAGGAGGGAGAGGGAGGAGGGGGAGGAGAAGAGGAAGAGGGTAGGAGGTGGAGGAGGGGAGAGGAGGAGGAGGAGGAATATAACGCATATGCCTGTAGATTTAATAATGGCTGAAGTTGTTCCATGTCTTCTTAGAGTTGGCGACAGTGTAAAGAAATATAAAATCTTCAAACTTGATAGAGATAAGGTAACTATTATTTATTCATTCTTTAAGCAAAAAAAGATGAGTTACAATGTTATGCATTATGCATTATTTTTATGAAAACTTTGAAAATGCCTTACAGATTGTATCATTATTTATTATAACTCATATGCCGGTACATAACTATGGACAAAGAGTTTATAAATCTTTGAAAACGATGCCACAATATGACTATAAGTTATACAGAAAAGTTATGCCCCTTGAAATAACTTTTACAGAGTTAAGTCCCCTGAGATATATGAAATTATAATGAAAAATTAAAAATTAAATAATATTGGGTAAGCAGCCGATTTCACACTAAACAAATATGACAGTGGGCTGCGCTTGAATGAAAGGAAGACGTGTAGAAAATTTCATCTCAATCGGATGGGCCGTTCGCGAGCGCATAAAGGACATATGGACATACAGACAGACAGACAGACAGACAGACAGACGGAGATCGCAATTTATATATAAGACTAGCTGACCAGGCCCGGCTTCGCCCAGTCCTTGGTGGGGAGCATCTCATTTAATTCATATAAGTAGTCATATAAGTTCCCGTTCCCGTTACCGACTATCTGTCTGTCTGTCTGTCTGTCTGTCTGTCTGTCTGTCTGTCTGTCTGTCTGTCTGTCTGTCTGTCTGTCTGACCCGGCCCGGCATCGCCCAGCTCCTGGTGTGGAGCATCTCATTTAATTCATATAAGTAGTCATATAAGCTCACGTTCCCGTTCCCGACTATCTATCTGTCTGTCTGTCTGTCTATCTGTCTGTCTATCTGTCTGATCCGGCCCGGCTTCGCCCAGCCCCTGATGGGGAGCATCTCATTTAATTCATATAAGTAGTCATATAAGTTCCCGTTCCCGTTACCGACTATCTGTCTGTCTGTCTGTCTGTCTGTCTGTCTGTCTGTCTGTCTGTCTGTCTGACCCGGCCCGGCATCGCCCAGCTCCTGGTGTGGAGCATCTCATTTAATTCATATAAGTAGTCATATAAGCTCACGTTCCCGTTCCCGACTATCTATCTGTCTGTCTGTCTGTCTATCTGTCTGTCTATCTGTCTGATCCGGCCCGGCTTCGCCCAGCCCCTGATGGGGAGCATCTCATTTAATTCATATGAGTAGTCATATAAGTTCCCGTTCCCGACTGTCTGTCTGTCTGTCTGTCTGTCTGTCTGTCTGTCTGTCTGTCTGTCTGTCTGTCTGTCTGTCTAATCATTTATTGGTTGCAGTTAGAACAACCTTAGATAAACGAAGACCAACTTACAAAAAGCATTAGAAAGAGCACTTGAAAGATCTTTACATCTTCCCCAACAATTAACTTGGGTAAATGGAGCAGCGGCAGCAGCAGCAGAAGAAGAAGAAAAAGGAGGAGTAGGAGCTGGGAGGAGGAAGAGGGAGGAGGAGGGAGGAGGAGGAGAAAGAGAGAAGAGGAGGATGGAGGAGGGAGAGGGAGGAGGGGGAGGAGAAGAGGAAGAGGGTAGGAGGTGGAGGAGGGGAGAGGAGGAGGAGGAGGAATATAACGCATATGCCTGTAGATTTAATAATGGCTGAAGTTGTTCCATGTCTTCTTAGAGTTGGCGACAGTGTAAAGAAATATAAAATCTTCAAACTTGATAGAGATAAGGTAACTATTATTTATTCATTCTTTAAGCAAAAAAAGATGAGTTACAATGTTATGCATTATGCATTATTTTTATGAAAACTTTGAAAATGCCTTACATATTGTATCATTATTTATTATAACTCATATGCCGGTACATAACTATGGACAAAGAGTTTATAAATCTTTGAAAACGATGCCACAATATGACTATAAGTTATACAGAAAAGTTATGCCCCTTGAAATAACTTTTACAGAGTTAAGTCCCCTGAGATATATGAAATTATAATGAAAAATGAAAAATGAAATAATATTGGGTAAGCAGCCGATTTCACACTAAAAAAATATGACAGTGGGCGGCGCTGGAATGAAAGGAAGACGTGTAGAAAATTTCATCTCAATCGGATGGGCCGTTCGCGAGCGCATAAAGGACATGTGGACATACAGACAGACAGACAGACAGACAGACAGACAGACAGACGGAGATCGCAATTTATATATAAGATTAAACAGTATAAATAACTAATTATTGCAATATTATTTTACTTATACACTTATACATTATATTTTACAATATGGACAAAAAAAATTTACTAATTTGTTAACAATTTTTTATTATATTATTTTTTTTTTTTAATTATCTATCAATGGCTTTAATCTAGACACACACTAAATTGTCTAAATTGTCACAATAATTGTTGATTTATAATGTGATGTATGTAACTGCTTGCAATTTTTGACACTGTTCTTGAAATCTTGAGCAAGTTTACTTGTTGAAATTCGCATGACAGCATGCAAGTTGCAGTCCGACAATAAAGACCTATTCTTAGATTTGTTAATCTTCAAGCAAGAGAATGCTTGTTCGCATATGTGTGTTGATCCGAACAATGATAAATGTTTAGCTGTAAAGTTTTTCTAGTTGGGAAATGTTTCTTCTGATAAAGATCCATACAGATCAGGCAAACCATCCGACTCGAATTTCTCTTTCAGATCATGATCTGCTTGTAAGTCAAGCATCTCCAACTGTATGTCCTCTGTGGCTGTATCAGCTTCTGCACTAAAAGCGGAACTGAGAATATTGAACTGTGGCTCTAAGTGCTTGAAATCTTGGAATCTCCATCCAAATTCTTCAGTCAATGCATCTAATTGGGCTTTGTACTTTTGAATCATTTCACCAGAAACGGTTTTTTGTTTCAGCAAAGGGAAAAACCTTTTTTCACTTGCTTGTCTGGAGAACAGTGAGAATTTTGCCTGAAATGATTTTACATATACATACAATTCATGTGCAAACTCACCATTGCCCTGAAGTTGACATTCAGTTCATTTAACTTTTCCATAATTTAAATGGCAAACATAAAGTCTAACTGCCACTCTTTATTGAAATGTTAGTATTAAAGTCATATTCAATGCCCTTCATCTCTAGGAACATCACTATTTCTTCTCTGAGGCCCCACACTAGCCACAACACCTTGCCGAGACTCAGCCATCGAACACTGGTGTGGTACAGGACATCGGATTGTTCAGTTTCCAAATCGTCAAGTAATGACTTGACCTGTCTGTGTTTAAGTCCTCTTGGTCTGATGACACTGACAACTGGGTCAATAAAATGCTTGATATTCGAAACAGTTTACACGGACTTTCTTGATGGATCACACAGTGAAGTGGTAATAATGGTGGTCAGGATATTCTGCTTTAATCTTAACAACTTTACCAGACCTACATTTTTTCCAGTCAAAGCACGAGCTCCGTCAGTTCTAACACTTGCCATCTTGTTCCAAACCAACCATGTACTTTCAACACAATTAGTAACAGCATTGAATATATCATGGCCTGTGGTTGTGTCTCTGAGAGACTCAACACTCAGCAACTCTTCAGTGAGTTTGAAAGAAGTTTTTATTCCACGTATAAATATCAATAATTGGGCAGTATCACGTACATCGGTACTCTCATTCAATGCAAGAGAGTACCACAAAAATTGTTTACTTGCATCTTGAAGTTTATGCATTAAATTGCCACTCATCTTGTCAACACTTCTGACCAAAGTTCTCCTTGATAAAGTAATGTCAAATTATTCTGTTTTTGTTCTGGACACATAATGTTTGTTGCATCTAGCAAACATTCCTTGATGAACTCGCCATCAGAAAATGGCTTGTTCTGTTTTATAATTCTGTGTGACAGCAAACTAGCGTATGTTGCAGCATCTTGAATTGGAGACTGTTTAATGAAAACAGTTTGCTGTTTCTCCAAATTTTTCACCACTTCCAGGCATTTCCTTTCCCTCTCTTCGGTTGTTAAATTGTATCCGAAATCGGAATGTCTTGTTTGATAATGTCTTTTTAAATTGTACAATTTGAAGACAGCCACTGATTCACGACACAACAATCAAACTGATTTGCTACCAACGTTTATAAAACTGTATGTAGTTGTCCATTCGTCATTTAAAAAAAACACGGCATTCATCTTCAATCTTACGTTTTTTTAGTGACACTCATTGTTTTAATACAATTCTAACAGTTAGTATGTTACAAAACTTTAAAAAAGAAATGAAACAAAGCCTACTTCCGGTCGTGTGTGAGCATAAAATATTCGGAAAACAAGGAGTAAGCTCAGAATAAATTTCAGAAATATATCAAGACTACTACAACAAATAAATTAATTTGAACATTGTAAATGTGGAAATAATTTATAACTGCAAAAAAACTGTTAAATTTAATATTTTCTTGTAAAATAAATCATTTTGTTCACTGGAGAAATATCTGTTTTTTCACAAAATCATCCTTATTAAACTTTTACATATCGATAAATATTTATCTATATTAAAATCTATAAATTCACATTTTTAGCATTACATTACGAAGGTCACGGGCTGTTTATAAAAATAGAAAATTAGAAAGAAATGTTATCAAAAATTTTAAAACAATCATGGCGGTACATGGAATTCTGTATAATTCAACAAAATAACTTAAAAAACGAAGTAAAAATTTAAATATTGAGCACAACCCACTACTGGCAACGCTGATCGTATTCTGGTATGAACCTAAGGCCTATCCACGTCAATATGATAGTGCTTCCATATTGACGTGGATAGGCCTTAGGTTCATACCAGAATACGATCAGCGTTGCCAGTAGTGGGTTGTGCTCAATATTTAAATTTCAAATCCCGAAACAACCAAATAATCAGAAGTAAAAATTGTTATTTCTAAATGCCTTCGAGGGCCGCATAATATCAGTTGCCGGGCCGCATGGCCCATGGGCCATAGTTTGCCCAACCCTGCTCTAAATCCTTCTCCGGCACTCCTGCTTTGACATTCTCATTTTTTTTCCTATGTCTTTAGTATCCTTAATGCACTATCGTCGTCCTTGTTCCGTGCCTCGTCTTCCACGTAGCATACCTTAGATTACTGATTATTTCTATATTACTGTAACATTTTGATACGAGCGTATTTTAGTTTCCAAGACATGATTCTGTTTGCGAGCTACTTTTGTTCCCTATTCAGATCTTCTCGAAGCACTCAGTACTCTTCTTGACTGTTTGTGAAATAGCCCACGATTCACATTCTTTTGTTGACGAAGAAAAGATTCATTACCTCCAAACTAGAACTTTTATTTATGTGCGATGTAGTGTTATTCTCGAGTAGCTGTTTAACCTTTGTGTGTCTATGGTTAGCCTCCTTCTGACTTCTTTGTGCAGTGCCCGTTGTTATTTCTTCTTCTTCTAGCTTTCCATCTTTCACGTGACACATACAGACGAGTTCTCGTGGAGCCAAGTTATTCCTGGTGTTCTTAATTCTGAAGCCAAGTTTTTCAACGTGTGTGAAATGTTTAATTTCTTCCATGTTGATTGTAATTTATGGCTGACATGGAGTTCTGTCTGTCGACTTTAATCAGTTAGTTAGTTAGTCAACAGATCATCCTCATTGCACATCGAACCATTCAGTCCATAAGTGCTCGGATCCCCTCCTCAGCAAATCCAGCAGCGTGTAGCGGCTAACGACACCAGTTCTGTGTTGGTTTATCAATCTTCTTTGGCTTCCTGCGTAGTGTTCTTGTTTGGCCACCCCTCTTTTAATTTGATGTTCTCGCAGTCTGGCCATGGTTGTAGATTCACAGTCATCACTTGGTTCACGCAAAAGTCTTACTTCTCGTAGAGCATTCAGAATGTAGCCTGGTCCATGGCGCCTCCACCCTTCACCATAGCTTCACCTGCGAGCTTGTCAGCCCGCTCATTTCCTTGTACTCCCGCATGCCCTGGCACGAAGATGAAATTAATCTTTGCCAGCAAGACCGCTCCAGAGACAGCAACCATTGTGTCCTACCCAATGACGTAGGCGTTCGTGTATTTCTAAAGATATCGGTGCTTGGTATTCTGGATCACTTTAAATAGTGATATTCCTCCAAGCCACCGTCTTAGGCCACCCGTCGTCATTGCTCTAGGTCTAGCCCTGCATCGTCAACTGCTTATCTTTCCAGCCAGTCTTCACGTTTTGCCAATGTCTGTCTTCTTGTTGTGTGACCGCAGAACATTGTATTTCTCTTTCTTAAAATTGTATATAATGTAATAGTATACCTTCATTGGACAATTGAACATTATCTTTGTGTATCATCATCATCATCATCATCATCATCTTATCATCATCCAGTGCATTGCCGGCTGGTGTGTGCGATCATGCCTCTCCACAAATTGTGATCTCTAATGGCATGGATCAATACGTGCTCTGACTCCCTTCCGTGTCATGACAGAAAACTGTCAATGATCTTCTTACATGTCTTTTTCTATCTCTCTTTCCATACATCCTTCTAGTTGTCACAACATGTTCCAGTTTTTGTCTTCTCATAATGGAGCTAACAGCTGTGTGTATATGTGTGCTATTTTAATATTCATAGACAGATCGTTATCTTCACTGAGCCATTTAACAGACAGGATTTGCTGTTCTCATCTCTGGGAAACGTTTGGGAAGCGAATTGGATCATGTGAATGTGCGAGTTCTAGAATAATATTTCCAGTATCTTTGAAGGAATCCAAATTGTCACTGGTTTCATCATTTTTGAAATTCCTCATTGCATTTTCTGCACAGATATTGAAGAGGTATACTGAGCGAAAGCAGCCTAATGTTACTCCCCTTTACACCTCAAATTATTTTATTGTTTCACCAGCTATCCTGACATCTGCTTGTTGTTTCTAGTACAATGTTTCAATTAAGTAGATCAAATGTGCTGGATACCTCGCGTCTTTCGCAATGCCCCACAATTTGTGATATTGAATACAGTGAAATGCATTACTGTAGTCTATGAAACTCGTAAAAGATCTATATAATAATCTCTTCATTTCTCACAGATGTTACTTATGTTGAAGGTATAGTCCCTGGCACAGCTAGCCTGTCTTCTGAAGCACGCCAATACTTTTTTTCAATGCAAATTATAGCATCCCCTCTATCCGCTTCACGATGATTGATTTGAAAGATGATGTTGGTATCATGCAACAAACAGTAGGATAGTTGCTGCACAGTTTTGAATGTCCTTTCTCTGGCCTGAGGGATGTAGTTAGTTTTCTTCTTAAAAGTAGGCCTAGAAGGGCTGTTCCAGATCTTCCTAACTTTAAGCCAAACAGCGCTGTTCCAGATCTTCCTAACTTTAAGCCTAACAGAGCTGTTCAAGATCTTCCTAACTTTAAGCCTAACGGCGCTGTTCCAAATCTTTAACTTTAAGCCTAAGTGCGCTGTTCAAGATCTTCCTAACTTTAAGCCTAACAGCGTTGTTCCAGATCTTCCTAACTTTAAGCCTAACAGCGCTGTTCCAGATCTTCCTAACTTTAAGCCTAACAGCGCTGTTCCAGATCTTCCTAGCTTTAAGCCTAACAGCGCTGTTCCAGATCTTCCTAACTTTAAGCCTAACGGCGCTGTTCCAGATCTTCCTAACTTTAAGCCTAACAGCGCTGTTCCAGATCTTCCTAACTTTAAGCCTAACGGTGCTGTTCCAGATCTTCCTAACTTTAAGCCTAACAGCGCTGTTCCAGATCTTCCTAACTTTAAGCCTAACAGCGCTGTTCCAGATCTTCTTAACTTTAAGCCTAACGGTGCTGTTCCAGATCTTCCTAACTTTAAGCCTAACAGCGCTGTTCTAGATCTTCCTATCTTTAAGCCTAACAGCGCTGTTCCAGATCTTCCTAACTTTAAGCCTAACGGTGCTGTTCCAGATCTTCCTAACTTTAAGCCTAACGGTGCTGTTCCAGATCTTCCTAACTTTAAGCCTAACAGCGATGTTCCAGATCTTCCTAACTTTAAGCCTAACAGCGCTGTTCCAGATCTTCCTAACTTTAAGCCTAACGGTGCTGTTCCAGATCTTCCTAACTTTAAGCCTAACGGTTCTGTTCCAGATCTTCCTAACTTTAAGCCTAACAGCGCTGTTCCAGATCTTCCTAACTTTAAGCCTAACAGCGCTGTTCCAGATCTTCCTAACTTTAAGCCTAACGGTGCTGTTCCAGATCTTCCTAACTTTAAACCTAACGGTGCTGTTCCAGATCTTCACAAACAATGCGCTAATTGAAGCAGACGCTGGCTTATCCCTTCTGTTTTGATTAGTTCCGTGTGTATATTGTCACAACCTGGTGACTTCCCCTTTTTGACACGTGTGTTGCTGACCACGCTTTCTCCAGCAATGGTAATGGGTCTCTGTCCATTTAGTTTCAGTTATAGTTTGTCGCCGGCTTCATGGCCTAGAGGTTAGCAACTTTTCTCCGTAATCTCGTATACTCTCGTAAGTAACGTGACGACGGTGAGATCAGCAGTGGTTCGAATCGCGTCGGTAACTTACGGGGTATGTGAGCCGGCCGCTCAGAAAGCAATGGCAAAACTACTGAGCGTAATCTTGCCAAGAAATCAACAATCAGCTGAAAGATGCTGATGTTGACAGCGATGTCCTGTAAAGGATATGCAAACATATATTTTGTCATATTTTTAAACATGTCTCTACTGCACTCCTTCAGCCTGTCTAATATATCTTTTCTTACTACAGTTTCTATCATCTATTAAATGTATTGCTAGTTTGAATTATCATGTTAATGTTCTGATTCGCTCGAATTTATCTTCATTTTTCCCTTGCAACTGAATATTACCTATTCTATTGCAAGCGCTCATTGTTTACTGTATCCTGTGGTCCGATTTCCTTATTTCGTTTTGCGTTTGCACAATTGTCGACTGTGCCGTTTCTCCTCTCTTCTTTCTTCTTTAAGCCTGGATGTTTCCTCTTTTACATACCTCTTCTTCTTTTGCACCTTTTCGGAAATCATGTTTTTGTGTTCAAATGGGAATACCTCTTGTCAGGAAGCAGTTAAAAATAAGTAATACTGTGTCGATACTATTGTGAGGTCACAGTCAGCAATAAGTAATAGTGTGTCGATACTATTGTGAGGTCACGGTCAGCAATAAGTAGACCACGTCGATACTATTGTGAGGTCACAGTCAGCAATAAGTAATAGTGTGTCGATACTATTGTGAGGTCACAGTCAGCAATAAGTAGACCACGTCGATACTATTGTGAGGTCACAGTCAGCAATAAGTAATAGTGTATCGATACTATTGTGAGGTCACAGTCAGCAATAAGTAATAGTGTATCGATACTATTGTGAGGTCACAGTCAGCAATAAGTAATACTGTGTCGATACTATTGTGAGGTCACAGTCAGCAATAAGTAATAGTGTATCGATATTATTGTGAGGTCACAGTCAGCAATAAGTAATAGTGTATCGATATTATTGTGAGGTCACAGTCAGCAATAAGTAATAGTGTATCGATATTATTGTGAGGTCACAGTCAGCAATAAGTAATAAGTGTATCGATATTATTGTGAGGTCACAGTCAGCAATAAGTAGACCAGGTCGATATTATTGTGAGGTCACAGTCAGCAATAAGTAATAGTGTATCGATATTATTGTAAGGTCACAGTCAGCAATAAGTAGAGCAGGTCGATATTATTGTGAGGTCACAGTCAGCAATAAGTAATAGTGTATCGATATTATTGTGAGGTCACAGTCAGCAATAAGTAATAGTGTATCGATATTATTTTGAGGTCACAGTCAGCAATAAGTAGACCAGGTCGATATTATTGTGAGGTCACAGTCAGCAATAAGTAATAGTGTATCGATATTATTGTGAGGTCACAGTCAGCAATAAGTAGAGCAGGTCGATATTATTGTGAGGTCACAGTCAGCAATAAGTAATAAGTGTATCGATATATTGTGAGGTCACAGTCAGCAATAAGTAATAGTGTATCGATATTATTGTGAGGTCACAGTCAGCAATAAGTAATAAGTGTATCGATATTATTGTGAGGTCACAGTCAGCAATAAGTAGACCAGGTCGATACTATTGTGAGGTCACAGTCAGCAATAAGTAATAGTGTATCGATATTATTGTGAGGTCACAGTCAGCAATAAGTAGAGCAGGTCGATATTATTGTGAGGTCACAGTCAGCAATAAGTAATAGTGTATCGATACTATTGTGAGGTCACAGTCAGCAATAAGTAGAGCAGGTCGATATTATTGTGAGGTCACAGTCAGCAATAAGTAATAGTGTATCGATATTATTGTGAGGTCACAGTCAGCAATAAGTAGAGCAAGTCGATACTATTGTGAGGTCACAGTCAGCAATAAGTAATAGTGTATCGATATTATTGTGAGGTCACAGTCAGCAATAAGTAGAGCAGGTCGATATTATTGTGAGGTCACAGTCAGCAATAAGTAATAGTGTATCGATATTATTGTGAGGTCACAGTCAGCAATAAGTAGAGCAGGTCGATACTATTGTGAGGTCACAGTCAGCAATAAGTAATAGTGTATCGATATTATTGTGAGGTCACAGTCAGCAATAAGTAGAGCAGGTCGATATTATTGTGAGGTCACAGTCAGCAATAAGTAATAGTGTATCGATATTATTGTGAGGTCACAGTCAGCAATAAGTAATAAGTGTATCGATATTATTGTGAGGTCACAGTCAGCAATAAGTAGAGCAGGTCGATACTATTGTGAGGTCACAGTCAGCAATAAGTAATAGTGTATCGATATTATTGTGAGGTCACAGTCAGCAATAAGTAATAAGTGTATCGATATTATTGTGAGGTCACAGTCAGCAATAAGTAGACCAGGTCGATATTATTGATAGGTCACAGTCAGCAATAAGTAATAGTGTATCGATATTATTGTGAGGTCACAGTCAGCAATAAGTAGAGCAGGTCGATATTATTGTGAGGTCACAGTCAGCAATAAGTAATAGTGTATCGATACTATTGTGAGGTCACAGTCAGCAATAAGTAGAGCAGGTCGATACTATTGTGAGGTCACAGTCAGCAATAAGTAATAGTGTATCGATATTATTGTGAGGGTCACAGTCAGCAATAAGTAGAGCAGGTCGATATTATTGTGAGGTCACAGGTCAGCAATAAGTAATAGTGTATCGATACTATTGTGAGGTCACAGTCAGCAATAAGTAGAGCAGGTCGATACTATTGTGAGGTCACAGTCAGCAATAAGTAATAGTGTATCGATACTATTGTGAGGTCACAGTCAGCAATAAGTAATAGTGTATCGATACTATTGTGAGGTCACAGTCAGCAATAAGTAATAGTGTATCGATACTATTGTGAGGTCACAGTCAGCAATAAGTAATAGTGTATCGATATTATTGTGAGGTCACAGTCAGCAATAAGTAATACTGTGTCGATACTATTGTGAGGTCACAGTCAGCAATAAGTAATAGTGTATCGATATTATTGTGAGGGTCACAGTCAGCAATAAGTAATAGTGTATCGATACTATTGTGAGGTCACAGTCAGCAATAAGTAATACTGTGTCGATACTATTGTGAGGTCACAGTCAGCAATAAGTAATAAGTGTATCGATATTATTGTGAGGTCACAGTCAGCAATAAGTAATAGTGTATCGATACTATTGTGAGGTCACAGTCAGCAATAAGTAATAGTGTATCGATATTATTGTGAGGTCGCAGTCAGCAATAAGTAATAGTGTATCGATACTATTGTGAGGTCACAGTCAGCAATAAGTAATACTGTGTCGATACTATTGTGAGGTCACAGTCAGCAATAAGTAATAGTGTATCGATATTATTGTGAGGTGACAGTCAGCAATAAGTACACCAGGTCGATACTATTGTGAGGTCACAGTCAGCAATAAGTAGAGAAGGTCGATACTATTGTGAGGTCACAGTCAGCAATAAGTAATAGTGTATCGATACTATTGTGAGGTCACAGTCAGCAATAAGTAATAGTGTATCGATACTATTGTGAGGTCACAGTCAGCAATAAGTAATAGTGTATCGATACTATTGTGAGGTCACAGTCAGCAATAAGTAATAGTGTATCGATACTATTGTGAGGTCACAGTCAGCAATAAGTACACCAGGTCGATACTATTGTGAGGTCACAGTCAACAATATTTAGACCAGGTCGATACTATTGTGAGATCACAGTCAACAATAAGTAGACCAGGTCGATACTATTGTGCGGTCACAGTCAGCAATAAGTACACCAGATCGATACTATTGTGCGGTCACAGTCAACAATAAGTACACCAGGTCGATACTATTGTGAGGTCACAGTCAGCAATAAGTACACCAGGTCGATACTATTGTGCGGTCACAGTCAGCAATAAGTACACCAGGTCGATACTATTGTGAGATCACAGTCAACAATAAGTAGACCAGGTCGATACTATTGTGCGGTCACAGTCAGCAATAAGTACACCAGATCGATACTATTGTGAGGTCACAGTCAGCAATAAGTACACCAGGTCGATACTATTGTGCGGTCACAGTCAGCAATAAGTACACCAGATCGATACTATTGTGAGGTCACAGTCAGCAATAAGTAGGCCTGGTCGATACTATTGTGAGGTCACAGTAACACTAAGTAATACTGTGTCGATACTTATTGTGAGGTCACAGTCAACAATAAGTAGACCAGGTCGATACTATTGTGAGGTCACAGTTCAACAATAAGTAATAGTGTATCGATACTATTGTGAGGTCACAGTTAAGCAATAAGTAATAGTGTGTCGATACTATTGTGAGGTCACAGTTCAACACTAAGTAATCACTGTGTCGATACTATTGTGAGGTCACAGTCAAGCAATAAGTAGACCAGTGTATCGATACTATTGTGAGGTCACAGTTAACAATAAGTAATAGTTGTAGTCGATACTATTGTGAGGTCACAGTTAACAATAAGTAATAGTGTGTCGATACTATTGTGAGGTCACAGTAACACTAAGTAATACTGTGTCGATACTATTGTGAGGTCACAGTTCAGCAATAAGTATAGTGTCGATACTATTGTGAGGTCACAGTCAGCAATAAGTAATAGTGTGTCGATACTATTGTGAGGTCACAGTCAACAATAAGTAGACCAGGTCGATACTATTGTGATGTCACAGTCAACAATAAGTAATAGTGTGTCGATACTATTGTGATGTCACAGTCAACAATAAGTAGACCAGGTCGATACTATTGTGATGTCACAGTCAACAATAAGTAATAGTGTGTCGATACTATTGTGAGGTCACAGTCAACAATAAGTAATAGTGTGTCGATACTATTGTGAGGTCACAGTTAACAATAAGTAATAGTGTGTCGATACTATTGTGAGGTCACAGTCAACAATAAGTAGACCAGGTCGATACTATTGTGATGTCACAGTCAGCAATAAGTACATCAGGTCGATACTATTGTGAGGTCACAGTTAACAATAAGTAATAGTGTGTCGATACTATTGTGAGGTTACAGTCAACAATAAGTAATAGTGTGTCGATACTATTGTGAGGTCACAGTCAACAATAAGTAATAGTGTGTCGATACTATTGTGAGGTCACAGTTAACAATAAGTAATAGTGTGTCGATACTATTGTGAGGTCACAGTCAACAATAAGTAATAGTGTGTCGATACTATTGTGAGGTCACAGTTAACAATAAGTAATAGTGTGTCGATACTATTGTGAGGTCACAGTCAACAATAAGTAGACCAGGTCGATACTATTGTGATGTCACAGTCAGCAATAAGTACATCAGTTCGATACTATTGTGAGGTCACAGTTAACAATACGTAATAGTGTGTCGATACTATTGTGAGGTCACAGTTAACAATAAGTAATAGTGTGTCGATACTATTGTGAGGTTACAGTCAACAATAAGTAATAGTGTGTCGATACTATTGTGAGGTCACAGTTAACAATAAGTAATAGTGTGTCGATACTATTGTGAGGTCACAGTTAACACTAAGTAATACTGTGTCGATACTATTGTGAGGTCACAGTCAACAATAATTAGACCAGGTCGATACTATTGTGAGGTCACAGTTAACAATAAGTAATAGTGTGTCGATACTATTGTGAGGTCACAGTTAACAATAAGTAATAGTGTGTCGATACTATTGTGAGGTCACAGTTAACACTAAGTAATACTGTGTCGATACTATTGTGAGGTCACAGTCAACAATAAGTAGACCAGGTCGATACTATTGTGAGGTCACAGTTAACAATAAGTAATAGTGTGTCGATACTATTGTGAAGTCACAGTTAACAATAAGTAATAGTGTGTCGATACTATTGTGAGGTCACAGTTAACACTAAGTAATACTGTGTCGATACTATTGTGAGGTCACAGTTAACAATAAGTAAGTGTCGATACTATTGTGATGTCACAGTCAGCAATAAGTAATAGTGTGTCGATACTATTGTGAGGTCACAGTCAACAATAAGTAGACCAGGTCGATACTATTGTGATGTCACAGTCAACAATAAGTAATAGTGTGTCGATACTATTGTGAGGTCACAGTCAACAATAAGTAGACCAGGTCGATACTATTGTGATGTCACAGTCAACAATAAGTAATAGTGTGTCGATACTATTGTGATGTCACAGTCAACAATAAGTAGACCAGGTCGATACTATTGTGATGTCACAGTCAACAATAAGTAATAGTGTGTCGATACTATTGTGAGGTCACAGTCAACAATAAGTAATAGTGTGTCGATACTATTGTGAGGTCACAGTCAGCAATAAGTAATACTGTGTCGATACTATTGTGAGGTCACAGTCAACAATAAGTAGACCAGGTCGATACTATTGTGATGTCACAGTCAACAATAAGTAATAATGTGTCGATACTATTGTGAGGTCACGGGCAACAATAAGTAGACCAGGTCGATACTATTGTGATGTCACAGTCAACAATAAGTAATAGCGTGTCGATACTATTGTGAGGTCACAGTCAGCAATAAGTAATACTGTGTCGATACTATTGTGAGGTCACAGTCAACAATAAGTAGACCAGGTCAATACTATTGTGATGTCACAGTCAACAATAAGTAATAGTGTGTCGATACTATTGTGAGGTCACAGTCAACAATAAGTAGACCAGGTCGATACTATTGTGATGTCACAGTCAACAATAAGTAATAGTGTGTCGATACTATTGTGAGGTCACAGTCAACAATAAGTAGACCAGGTCGATACTATTGTGATGTCACAGTCAACAATAAGTAATAGTGTGTCGATACTATTGTGAGGTCACAGTCAGCAATAAGTAATACTGTGTCGATACTATTGTGAGGTCACAGTCAACAATAAGTAGACCAGGTCGATACTATTGTGATGTCACAGTCAACAATAAGTAATAGTGTGTCGATACTATTGTGAGGTTACAGTCAACAATAAGTAGACCAGGTCGATACTATTGTGAGGTCACAGTCAGCAATAAGTAATACTGTGTCGATACTATTGTGAGGTCACAGTCAACAATAAGTAGACCAGGTCGATACTATTGTGAGGTCACAGTCAACAATAAGTAGACCAGGTCGATACTATTGTGAGGTCACAGTTAACAATAAGTAATAGTGTGTCGATACTATTGTGAGGTCACAGTCAACAATAAGTAATAGTTGTGTCGATACTATTGTGAGGTTACAGTCAACAATAAGTAATAGTGTGTCGATACTATTGTGAGGTCACAGTCAACAATAAGTAGACCAGGTCGATACTATTGTGATGTCACAGTCAGCAATAAGTAATAGTGTGTCGATACTATTGTGTGGTCACAGTCAACAATAAGTAGACCAGGTCGATACTAATGTGAAGTCACATTCAACAATAAGTAATAGTGTGTCGATACTATTGTGAGGTTACAGTCAACAATAAGTAATAGTGTGTCGATACTATTGTGAGGTCACAGTCAACAATAAGTAATAGTGTGTCGATACTATTGTGAGGTCACAGTCAACAATAAGTAGACTAGGTCGATATTATTGTGAGGACACAGTCAACAATAAGTAGACTAGGTCGATACTATTGTGAGGACACAGTCAACAATAAGTAGACTAGGTCAATACTATGAGGACACAGTCAGCAATAAGTAGACTCGGTCAATACTATTGGGAGGACACAGTCAACAATAAGTAGACTCGGTCAATACTATTGTGAGGACACAGTCAACAATAAGTAGACTCGGTCAATACTATGAGGAAACAGTCAACAATAAGTAGACTAGGTCAATACTATGAGGAAACAGTCAGCAATAAGTAGACTAGGTCAATACTATGAGGAAACAGTCAACAATAAGTAGACTAGGTCAATACTATGAGGAAACAGTCAGCAATAAGTAGACTAGGTCAATACTATGAGGAAACAGTCAGCAATAAGTAGACTAGGTCAATACTATTGTGAGGACACAGTCAACAATGAACAATATTATATTTATAGCTGTTTTTTAAGGGGCTACTTCAAACATATTGAATAAAAAATGTTTATTGGTGTGTACATTTGATGATGACTTCAAAACATGCTTATGTGAAGTATTATGTTGACAAAAGTAATTGTGCGGGACATATATTCATGAACATATGGTTGTCATAGAGAAATTATCTGACATCCGAGCTATCTGACATCCGAGCATATAATTTTCACATGCTGATTATCAATTTTTATTCGCATAATAAGAGTAATATACAAAAACAGATACATCGACTTTAATCATGAACAATGTATTAGTTAAAAAAATAAAAGTCTACAATTAACTGACAATGTTCAACTCTTTCAGGATTAAACAATGTGTTCAATGTGGCCTGTTAGAAAGATTATTTGTTATCTGTTATCGAAGATTAATCATCATCATTAAGTTGATTGTCCTGTGCATAACTTTACAGTGGTTTGATATTTCTCTCTGTCATGAGCCACATGTCATTCCTTTGTTGCTGTCATAGTGTAAACGTCTATCACATCTTACATCTATCGACGATGCGATCTTCCTTTATGCCGCTTCCTCGGTACGTCTAATTCCATAATTATCGGTTGTTCTCTTTTCCGTCCAATACATGAATAGTGTTCTTCCGTCAGATTCATATCTACCGGCACTTGCGTGCATGACAACTGATTTGTCAAATGCACGGGTTTCACTACCCTGTGTTACCACGGGAAACATACAAGCTCTTCGTATTTTGACGTTTGTTAATCTATATCTTTCAATCCATAAAGATTATAATTGCTTTAGTTTTTGTTCAGTAACTATTTGATCGACATTTACAATTACGAGTAAACTATTTTCTTTACCACCATTATTTATGCTTGGAAAGTAGTGTGAGAGTACGTCACAGGAGGCACGGCGGCGCTCTCTTGAAAGAGATAATAAGACGCAAGAGGCTCTCAGCCAGGGTGAACCCCCCAGTGCTGAGAAGAGTCAAGTCGATGTCATCTATGACGCGCCCGAACAACCTTCCGAGAGTCTGAGGGTGAAGGTCAAGTTCCCCACTGCCAAAACGACGGCAGAGTAGGCCTAATTAGACGAGACGTTGTCCCATGTTTTAGAAGAAGAGCTAAAACACAAGTCCCTTGAGGAGAAGTTGCTAAAGTTCGCTGAGATTGTATACCTCCACTCGCTGATTCAGTTTGGTTGCAGCGAGAAGAAGGAAGCAGCTACTCCGCAGAAGACCAGGCGGCAGAAACTGCTGAAGGGGGTAAGGACACATAAGAAAGCCGCTCGGAAACGGTTCAAAACAGCACCAGAGCATAAAAAAGGGCCTGCGCCAAGTGTGCCATCTGAAAGCCAGGCATAGTATCCTATCCCGAGCAGAACGGTTCTGCGGGAACAGGCGGAAAACCCAAAGGGAACGTGAGCGATTCTTCCGGGAACCATACAAGTTTGCACGGGACTTGTTAGAAACAGCCGCGATCCGGCATCTTCAATATCAGCAAGGAGGAGCTGGAGAATCACTTCGTGACGACGTACTCCGATGCCCAACGGGCCGTCCCACTTGGAGAGACTGAAGGGCTCGAATGTCCGGTGAAACCAAATGTGGGTTTCGATGCCAAGCCCGTGATGTGGAGCGAGGAGGTTGCGGTAATTAAGAAAGCAAGAGGAAAGTCGGCATCGGGGTCCTACGCTGTGCCTTACACAGTCTATAAGAGGTGCCCGAATGTCCTTAAGAAACTACACCGGATACTGAGATCCGCGTGGACACACAAGCGCATCAGCACGGAGTGGAAGAGTTCAAAACCGGAAAATAAAACCAGACTCGCGATGATGCTGCGCGAGTCTTCAGATGTAACGGTTAGTGCCTCAGTTCCCGCCATGAGAATGGGAAGGAAGTGGAAAGTAGTTGGCGGCCATAGTGGATGTAGCCAAAATGAAAGCGAACAAAGGGGGGACCAGGCCGAGGCCAGTGGAGATTTCCTTCTTCCGAGCCGGGCAACAACACAATGACAACGAAGACGGAGTTGACGACTTGCCGCTCCCGACCATTTTCGATGGTGCGAGGGACTGGAAACTGACCGTGGATCTAAGGGGCCGTGGCAAATATTCTGAGGTGATCTGAGAGTTTGGCTTGCGACCTGACATCGTACTTCAGCTCCTCATCAGCCAAGCGGCTAACGCTGATTGTAGCTGACCGTCCCGTACGAGTCAAATATGGAGGAGCAGCATACGTACAAGATAGAAGAAGTACGATGACATGGTCGCTGGTCTTAAGCAGGAGAAGTACGCCATCAGGCTATTCACCGTAGAGGTAGGCGCCAAAGGTCTTATCTCCCACTCCATGTTTGATGTGCTGAAGCGAATGGGCATTAAAGGACAAGCAAGAACTCGGGCCGAAAAGGTATCGTGCTGGCTATGGAATTGTCGGAACCTGGAGTGGGATGACTCTCGGAACTAGTATGGTAAGAAGCGGTAACTGCAGGACTACTAACAATCTCTCAACCAAGACCACGAACTTGCAACAGTCTCGTATCAACTCTTTAGCCTTTCCTCCGAGCGTGGATGGTGAATCTTAGTGCAGCCAAACAATGCAAATGTCGGCCGAACTTCAACCTCCATACCATAGCGGTAATAATCCGCAAGTCGCACTCACTCAGCTGCAGAGACCAAGAGATGGATCCAGAAACGTAAAGAAAGGAACACGGCACCGGAGAAGAATGGAGGCGATAGAGGCCGTGACTGGAGAAGAAGCTGGCTCCCCACCACCACACGTGCTAAGAGGCAAGCACATGCTTCACGGACTCTCCTCACAGAGGGAGGGGAGGCTTGAGAATGGACATGATAACAGCCAAGGGACAAGCACAACAACAGGGACAACGAATGTGACCGAACTTCTCCACGGCAGGGGAAAGACGCCCGGAGTCATGACCCGGACGGGACCGCCCCTAAAGAGTGTTAAGGGTATAACGGGCCGCAACACTTGGGGAAGGGGTATACTTTTGACGATCTGAAGATCCTTGCCGTGTTTGCTCCGCGGCGGAGTTTTTATGACTAAGTCTCATATGTCGGTCATGTTGGCTTATTGATTCCACCATTTTTGTACCCAGGTAGTGGTTGGGCTCAATCCTGGGCAGTGGCCAGATTCGTTTTTTTCCCCCTGGGATAGATCTGTGTTTGTCACATGGGTCCTATCACATGGACACCAGGTACTTTTTATAAAGTCTTGGCAATTAGTCTGGAAGGGAAATCCAGCACTGAAAGGGAACTAGTCACGGCACATTAACATGTCACTGGCCTATAGTATACGAGGTTTTAACACATGACAGTCCTTAGCATGAGACTATCCTGACTTTTCAATCATCTTATATTTACTCATGTCAAATACAATCACAAATCCAGTTATTAAATGTGTCTTCCAAAACCCTCATATTTGCCCACGTCAAATACAATCCTAAAATATAGTCAATATCTTGACCTTTAAATAATCTCATGTTTGCTTCTTTGTCGAATACAATCACAAAGGTGCCATCATTACGACTTAAGTACACATATTATTTGTCACTTCTACGACTGTCTCTCCTTGTCACTTTCCCCCAAAATTAATTAATCATATTCTGGTAATGTTGTTGTTTATGTCATTGCCAAATCAATCATTCTCCGCAATATTTCCATGATTTTGATTTTAATGCATGCTGTGCTATGCTCTCAGTATTCTGTTGTCTGGAATTATTATAAATGTGTGGTCGCAGACTTGTCTTGAACACCTGCACAATAACACAAAATGGCTGCCTAAAAGCAATATTAATTCACTTGTAAATGTATCTTCTGTTGTATCGGAACCTTGTTCTAATGCTATTGCTGTCTTTAGGTGACCTATGGTATCCATCCTACTGCTCCAGGTATTGCCAGATCACCATTATTGTCTTAAATATTCATTTCTGATCTTTCATAATCAGAACTGAGTCCCTCTGTTCACCTTCTTGTCTCATCAATATTAGTCCTACAAGTAAGTAACTATTTTTATGTACAATTTTGCACAACATTTGTTTCTTAATGAAAGAATCTTGTGATTGCAGTTGTACTTTAACCATATAGGAGATAGGGGCCAGTTGTGAAGAGCGTTTGTGTGCCCACATCATTGTGTGGGTGGAGGCAACAACCTTCAGACTAACAGCTGGCTATTACAGTCTCAAATATATTATGTTCAACAAGATGAACATGAAATAAACGGACAGTTGTCCATGTTAAATAGTAAAAACAAACAGTGAGGTATTATTTTTAACATGTTTAGAGAAATGAATGTCATCTGGACAATGTCCCGAAAGACTGCTGGTTCTTTGGAGGGACACACTATGTGGCATGACTTTTCTACAACCCAGCTGAAGGACAAACTGTAAGGCCATGCCAGGAGCCTGGGCAAGTTAGCAGATTTATCAGATTGATTTCATTATGTGGATCTAAAGACAAGGGCAAAAATAAACACACCCGAGCGTTTATGTAGAATACTTATTTAAGAGGCCACACTGTGATGTGCTTATATACAGAGAACTATTCATCTGCACATGAATATTAACAGATAGCACATGTAAAGGAGAAGACAGATAAACTTTAATTTTATTGATTGATTTTTTAATTACTGAAATTCTATTATTTCATTATCAGCAATATTATTACATACTGTTCTTTATTTCTGTGTCTTTTCTGTTATTTTGATAACTTTATTATTTAATAGTTCTTTACTGGTTATTTGCGATTAAATGAATTCCTGCCACGGGTTGTCATCAATGACCAGCACACAGAAAAGTTGATTAGATCATTAACAAATAGCATTCTACATTAGTTTACATGGTCAGAGTAACTAGTTCCTTGTACAGTATTTAGGTTGGCTAAGTATATAATTGTATATGTATTTACTTTTAAATATGTTCATGTTTAACAAGATATCAGCTTTACAAACTATTCACAGAAATGTGTCATGCAATTGGTTGTAAAACGCTGGTTTAATAAATTTATAACATTAATTCACACATAGTGACCATTTATTCCTATGTTCAGTGTTGTTTACAAGTTAATCAATGTGACCACACAACTTAGGTTCAGTGACACCACGAGTCAGTTGTTTCATAATGAATAATGTTGTGTGTAACATTAACGTCAACCCCCATCTAACATCCCACAGGGCTTAAAGACTTTGTTCTCTGGAAGCATGTCTACACCTGCTCCCCAACGCTCTCAAACAATGTCCGGTAATCAGCGGGAGGTGATGGTTCTTCTGAATCTAAGACTGAACTGTAGCTACCCGATGTGTTAGCAGTAAACCTCCTAGTCCCAGCATCAGCCCAAGATTTGACCAGCTGAGCCTTTGTCCATTCTTCTAAGACCAGGTGAGTAGCAGCAGCCATGGCATCATCACTGCTAAACTCAGTCTTGTTTTTCTGAGAACAAGACTCCAGGGATGGCGCTTTAGGACATGCATGGTACTTTAAACAGAGACTGTCTGATGAAGAAACACATGGCAGTGAATGTTGAGTTCTAGCTCCCACACCACATGGCAATACACTTCCTGCACTGTATACTTTTTTCAGACTCTGATATCGTGCATGCTCATTGCCTGGTACCAGTGACTTAAGGGTTACGAGGTTTGAACCTGAACTCGACACTGATTTGTTAGTCAGAGGTGTTGTAATGATGTTTGAACTACTGACCTGCATCAGTACCACATACAACAGCACCCGACCCCTTATTAGTGGAATGTCTATAATCGTCAGGGAAAGAGTTGGTTGGTCCTTGATTCGCTCTATGTGTGTGTGATGGTTTGGAACTACCACTGTTTTTGTTACTAATACTATCATTGACAGGTGCTGGCAGTCTAGAGTGCTTAGGTCGCGATGTCTTACACTCTACGAGACTAAGTTTACCAGCGCTTATAGCGTTGACTTCTGGAGAAAACAAAGTGGAGGAGTCGACTGTGGGCCTGTCACCTCCCTGATGTTGCTCTTGCAGAGTCAGTGCTACCGGGACCAGGTACTCATCATTGTCAATGCCGCTGAAGGATGGCGATCCAGATATCTCACATGTGCTGCCGTGTCCACTGTCACTGTCCTCTTCTTGATGGATGTCAGCAGTCGTCTGTACCTGAACAAGGCACAATATAATGCTTCTTAACTTAATTGTTAGATATTTGTAACATTTGTCTTAAACTATTGATGCAGCAGTTGTATATGTAAGGACCATTCACGCTTATTTTCATTAATGCAAACAGACAGTCTCATATTATACATATTTTTATGTATAAGAGCACACGAAATATGAGACGTTGCACTGGGTTTTATATTAGCGCTCATACATATACAAGGCAAAACAATTCCCATCGTAACATATTTTTGAGACAAAGAAAATATACGCTGAAATAAATAATTCTCATTCAAGTGTATAACACATTATCAAATACCACACAATCTGGTCTGTAACTTGACATTATTTTCTCACACCCATATATATCAATTCCTCTGGTTAAAAACAAGTGTATTTTGCAAAACTAATGAACTTAAAGTGTAACTGTGTACATTTGAGAAATAAAAAATTAATACCTGATTCTCAGCAGATGAAAACCCAGGAGTAGTCATGTCAGGTACCGAGAGTTCTCTCCCATCGGGGCTCAAAGACTGCAGCTCGAACTTGTTCGCCTTTTCGCTTTTCCATCGCAAGTGGTTTTGATAGTGAGTGTCTGGTTCGCTCACCTGAAGCACAGTGTATTATGTCAGTGATGTCTACATAATTCTCTGAGGTTTTAGTAGTGAGTGTCTGGTTCGCTCATCTGAAGCTCAATGTAATATTTAAATGATATCTACATAATTCTGTGAGGTTTTAATTTACCAAGTCAACTACAAAATACAAACAATTCTTCAGGAAATGCTAAATGTCACATAGGTTGTGTAACTTCACAGACAATCCACCCTGAACTTTCACATGACTGTTTGACTGGCTCGCTGGTCATAATTTTCAAAATGAATTACCTAATATTGTGAAATACCCCTGACGACAGAACAAGATGCCAAACAAAAGCCACCTTCCGAGATGGAGAGGAAGTTGCAGGTAGCCCACCATTACAAAAGCTGCAAATGATTGATAGAACTGTCTTCGTCTCGGTGCATGCAGAAATCCGGTTCTTCTAGGTATAAATATTGATTAAGAAGAAGATAGTGTAACAACTTATCGTACGTGGCATTGCAGCAGACAACAACAGATATCACGTGGTCGATGGAATGAAGCTGACTTCCGCTAGGCCAATTCAAAGATGTCGAGGGAAGGAAGCGGATAACAATACGCAGGTGAATGACGCCCAGAATCTAGTGCGCACGATGATGGCCAGGGCAGCACTCATGGCGGCGAGAAAGTTGGATGTCATCATCAGCATCTGACAGGGTTTTAACATCTTACTCTGACGGTAAGACGTTGTTCAGCATTTAGCTACAGGAGCGATTAGCTCAACAGACATAGATAATAACACGCTATGCCACACACAATTGTCCATAGACAATATCTATAACTCAACAGTTTTTGACATAGTTGCATGGTTGTCTCTAAGCTGCTTGACGAGAAGTTTATCGACAAGACTGAAACCAGGCTCGGTGAACATGATGAGGGTATTACCATAGCACCACATCTAACCACTAGTTTGACTTTCATGAGGGTATTACCATAGCACCACATCTAACCACTAGTTTGACTTTCATGAGGGTATTACCATAGCATCACATCTAACCACTAGTTTGACTTTCATGAGGGTATTACCATAGCATCACATCTAACCACTAGTTTGACTTTCATGAGGGTATTACCATAGCATCACATCTAACCACTAGTTTGACTTTCATCGAACCTTTGCAGCTCTAAGAAGCCCCTCAGAAGTAGACCACAGTTATACACCTTAATGACTGTTGATGTATATTCATACACTGGCATCAAGGATGAAATAAACACGCCCGGGTTTATTTGTTATTTGATAATAGAAGTAACGGCTGCAGCAGGATATAACAATAGAGAATAAAAACAGTTAGGTGCGTTAACTTCTGCGAAACAGTGAGAGATACTAAACACAGACACGATGTATATACCTTACAATAAACTCCACTACGGCAAACGTAAATCACAGTGGAAAATCTATGATTATAAGTTGTTTTTTTGTTTGTTTATATAAGGTAAAATTAAATTGTACCACGACACAGCGAAAACATGAAATTACAAAATTTAATAAATCTACAACCTAAACAGAAAAAGTATAGAAACATTGCTAGGTCATTACACAAAGAAAATGATGACCAGCAAGCCAATCAAAAAATGTGTGTAATGACCTAGCAACATTTCATACCTATACTTTTTCTGTTTAGGTTTTAGTTTTATTACATTTTCTAATGTCATGTTTTTCTTTAGATATTTTTGTATTGTTCCTTTTGAAGATTATTATCATCGAAACGTCATTGTGTCGCGGTATAACTTATTTGATCTGATGTTTTTGTTATCATCATTGATTTTTCACCCCGTGATTCACGTTTGCCGTAGTGGAGTGTTCTGACATACCGGCATATCAGTGGTTCCCAATCTTTTCAAGCAGAGGGCCATATCTACTATTTTCAGTAGTTAAGCGAGCCACAACGTTATACAACTATAAAAGTCGTGCAATATCATTCTTACCTTTCTTAACTTTCGTCAACAAAATTCTAAACATGTACAGGCAGTCAGTGTCATTACTACACTCCCGTCATTTTTTGTTTGTTTACAATCAAAATTTCATTTAACGATACATTTTTAATCAGCTTCGAAAATCGCTATCAATGTAATTAATTTACAATTGTAACTGTTCTTCATAACCAGTTACTTAAGTTCAGATGCCAGTTTATCAATGTCTGGGCACAAATTTGTCGTGCCCAAAGTCATAAGCGCAGCTAGGTTACTGTCGGTGAATCTGGAACGTTGCTTGTTTCCAGGTCTTTCAGCCAGTCATCGTTCAGCAGTCATCCCGTTCTGTAGGTAATGAATTTTTTTTCCCAGACAGAAACAGATAGACACTATTTTTCAGTGCCAAGAAACGTGACAGAAATTTCCCTTTAGATAGCCATCTGACATCACAGTGTAACAGTAGCTCACCATATTCCTTGTTCAGTTCTGATAGAAACTATCTGAACTAATGCCTGTTCAGCGCCTTACTTCGAATTGTGTTCACACATCTCAGAATAACATTCATGTCATGTTTCAGATTTAAAGTCTTTCCACACAGTGCTTCTTGGTGAATGATACAATGATATTTTAATATAGTGCTGCCAAGAAACTGTTCAAATAATGCTAAACATCCAGACGTTTCACCCGTCACATCCAGAGCACCGTCGGTGCATAAACTGTCCAATTTGGTCCTTTCTACGTTGTTTTTCTCTACATACACCTTCATAGTTTCAAACAGATCAGTCCCTTTGGTAGTTGTATGCATTGATTCAAGTCCTAGAAGTTCTTCAATGACTTCAAAATTATCGTTTATTGCTCGAACAAAAACTGCGACCTGAGCTATGTCAGAAATGTCAGTGGATTCATCCACTGCCAATGAAAGAAAAATTTACAATATTTGAAATGTGCTGCTCCTTGACAATGAACATCGTTTGCTAAGTCTTCAACTCGCCTGACCATAGTATTTTTAGACAAAGGAATCTGATCAAATTTTGGTTCACACATTTTATCGCCAAGCATTCTAGCAGCAATTTTAAGGGAAGGCTTGATTATTTCTTCTGCATCGGCGAACGGCTTCTTTTTGTGAGCCAACAGATCAACGACTTCGTACGACGCAACAACAGCACTCTTGCCCTGTTCGTTAGCCTTGGTGAAAAATGACTGCTGCCTGGTCAGAGAACTTTCTCTATGAAATCTTTTCTTAACTCCGAATTGATCGGATATTGAGCATTTATGTCTGAATGTGTGGTCGTGAAGTGTCGTTCCAGATAATAAAACAATTTGTAACAGAAACACAAAATCCGCAGATTAAGCAAACTGGTTTACCACTGTGGCTATGCATAAACATAAATTTCTTCGTCCAATCTTCGTTGAATTCTCAACAAGCAGCATCTTCACATTTTCGCTTTTCACCATTGTTTGATTTTAGATTTTCCACCGCTCATGTTCATATGCTTTAACGGTAAATTTTTATTTGAAAAAATCTAATTTCAACACAATACAACCGACTCTGCTAAACAGTTGTAAGAGACGACAACATGGCGCCTTGCGCACTCTGATTAGTCGACACTTCTGGGATATGGGAACTTCATAACCTTACGTTGCGAACTGAACAGGCGCATTCGATAATACATAAGCATAACAACCACGCGCAGAGTAAATTATCGCACGCTTACATGGCGCTCCGACTGCATTTTTTTAGAATTATTAAAATGTATATTAAACGAGTCATCGTGTGCCACTTTCTTACAACTGGCGGGCCACAAGTGGCCCGCGGGCCGTGGTTTGGGAACCTCTGCGGCAAATAGTCTGCGATATTTGTGTCAACTAGACAGCAAGAGGAGATATTTAGAGAGATGGCTGAACACCAAGCAGGTCATTTAGACTTCTGCAGATTACTGTAGAATTCAACATTAACAAGCATGTGTGTCTACCTCGCGATACAGGGTTTCATCATTATTATAATGTGCCAGACCAGCTGGCGTAGGCATTCATGTCTCGTCATAGATCTCGGTCCTTGGAGTTCTGGATCAACACTGTTGATGACATTCCTTCACGCCATTGTCTCAGCCCGTCCAACATCATTTCTCTCTGTCTGCCTCAGCCTCTTTTTCCACTGATCTTTCCAGTTGTCACGATGTTTTCCAGAGCATATTTTCTGGCAACAAGACCAAGGAATGTTGCATGTTTCTTTCTTATAGTTGTATACAATGTTCTAGCTTCATTAGCCTCTTCCGGAGAAATGTTGCTAGTTATACTGCTGTCTAAGGTATCCATACGTTAAAATGGCAGGAGAAAATGAGAACCACATGCCGATTGCTTTAAAGCTCTTCCTAATTTGTCCATTTACGCTCCACGATTCACTGCCCAATGGCGACTTGCAAGAGAACATAAATATGTGCTTAAGTATTTAACAGTCAGTGTACTCATGTTGCACATCCTTTACATGACTTCGCAGTCAATCCCAGCATGTTTTGGCTGTTTGTGCTTTCTTGGCAAGTTTACATTCAGTAGTTTGCCATTGCAATCTGAACGACCGGCACTCATACGATTGTATGAAAACCAACGCAAAGCAGTCTGCTGCTAAATCGCCTGCAGCTGTGTTTCGAACGCGGTACGTGGGATAATTAATTCAATCTTTAACCCCTACGCCACAGAGTGCTCATGTACAAGCTACTAGTGAAACCACAACTCCAACACCACGCATTGAGATAAACACTCCCACAGAGTGCTCATGTACAAGCTACTAGTGAAAAAACAACTCCAACACCACGCATTGAGATAAACACTCCCACAGAGTGCTCATGTACAAGCTACTAGTGAAACCACAACTCCAACACCACACATTGAGATACACACTCCCACGGAGTGCTCATGTACAAGCTACTAGTGAAACCACAACTCCAACACCACACATTGAGATACACACTCCCACAGAGTGCTCATGTACAAGCTACTAGTGAAACCACAACTCCAACACCACAAATTGAGATACACACTCCCACAGAGTGCTCATGTACAAGCTACTAGTGAAACCACAACTCCAACACCACACATTGAGATACACACGCCCACAGAGTGCTCATGTACAAGCTGCTAGTGAAACCACAACTCCAACACCACACATTGAGATACACACGCCCACAGAGTGCTCATGTACAAGCTGCTAGTGAAACCACAACTCCAACACCACGCATTGAGATACACACTCCCACAGAGTGCTCATGTACAAGCTGCTAGTGAAACCACAACTCCAACACCACGCATTGAGATAAACACTCCCATAGAGTGCTCATGTACAAGCTACTAGTGAAACCACAACTCCAACACGACGCATTGAGATAAACACTCCCATAGAGTGCTCATGTACAAGCTACTAGTGAAACCACAACTCCAACACCACGCATTGAGATAAACACTCCCATAGAGTGCTCATGTACAAGCTACTAGTGAAACCACAACTCCAACACGACGCATTGAGATAAACACTCCCACAGAGTGCTCATGTACAAGCTACTAGTGAAACCACAACTCCAACACCACGCATTGAGATACACACTCCCACAGAGTGCTCATGTACAAGCTACTAGTGAAACCACAACTCCAACACCACGCATTGAGATAAACACTCCCACAGAGTGCTCATGTACAAGCTACTAGTGAAACCACAACTCCAACACCACGCATTGAGATACACACTCCCACAGAGTGCTCATGTACAAGCTACTAGTGAAACCACAACTCCAACACCACGCATTGAGATACACACTCCCACAGAGTGCTCATGTACAAGCTACTAGTGAAACCATAACTCCAACACCACGCATTGAGATACACACTCCCACAGAGTGCTCATGTACAAGCCACTAGTGAAACCACAACTCCAACACCACGCATTGAGATACACACTCCCACAGAGTGCTCATGTACAAGCTACTAGTGAAACCACAACTCCAACACCACGCATTGAGATAAACACTCCCATAGAGTGCTCATGTACAAGCTACTAGTGAAACCACAACTCCAACACCACGCATTGAGATAAACACTCTCACAGAGTGCTCATGTACAAGCTACTAGTGAAACCACAACTCCAACACCACGCATTGAGATAAACACTCCCACAGAGTGCTCATGTACAAGCTACTAGTGAAACCACAACTCCAACACCACGCATTGAGATAAACACTCCCACAGAGTGCTCATGTACAAGCTACTAGTGAAAAAACAACCCAACACGACGCATTGAGATACACACTCCCAAGAGTGCTCATTACAAGCTACTAGTGAAAACAACTCCAACACCACGCATGAAACACATCCCAACAGATTGACAAGCTACTAGTGAAACCACAACTCCAACACGCACATGAACCAACATCCAAAAAGCATAGTACAACTCACAACTCCAACACCACGCTTGAAACACACTCCCACAAGTGCTCATTGACAAACACTCCACAGACCATCAAACACATAAAACAACTCCAACACAGTTGAGATAAAACTCCCCAGACTATAACAACACAGTGATCAAACCCCAACCCACGATCATACACCCACAGAAACCAACAACACAGGTAACATAACCCAACACAGCTGAGATACAACTCCAAACCACCATTCAAACCACTTAAACAAACTCCAAGACGCTAAATACACTCCAAACCACATGAACACACATGAACAAACCCATACAGCTAGTAAAACTCCATAGTGCATCAACACTTAACACACTCCATACAGCTAGTAAACCTCATAGAACCATTACAACCCACAATGATATAACAACCCAAAACCCCATGAAACCACCTGAGAAACATCCAAGACTTGAACAAACTCCAAAACCCCAACAGAAAAACCCATAATCCAAAACCAGCATTGAGTAAACACACTCCAACCCATGAACAACACCTTAAGCATACACCACCATGAGACACACTCCAACACAGCTAATACAACTCTCAAAAAACCCAATCAACACATGAGAAAACTCCACAAGCATTAGTAAACACTCCACAAAACCCATTCAACACCTAAGATACAACTCCCAAACCCATGAAACACTGTGAACCAAACCCCAACAAGCTCTTGAGAAAACACTCCACACCACGCATTGAGAAACACTCCACAGAGTGCTCATGTACAAGCACTGGTAAACCACCCCAAAACCATTAAACACTGGAACATCTCCATACAGCTATGTGAAACCACTACCCAAAAACCCTTTACAAACACTAAAACACCCCAAAACAGCATGTAAACCACAACCCCAACACCCATTAGTACCATAACAAACCCAACAGCATTGGATACCACTCCCAAACCCATGTAAAACACTAGTAACCCACAGTGCTCATGTACAAGCTACTAGTAAACCACAACTCACAACGCTGGATACACACTCCCACAGAGGCTCATGACAAGCACTAAAACCACAACTCCAACACCACGCATTGAGATAAACACTCCCACAGAGTGCTCATGTACAAGCTACTAGGTGAAACCACAACTCCAACACCACGCATTGAATATACACACTCCCACAGAGTGCTCATGTACAAGCTACTAGTGAAACCACAACTCCAACCCACGCATTGAGATAAACACTCCACAGAGTGCTCATGTACAAGCTACTAGTGGAAACCCACAACTCCAAACCCACGCATTGAGATAAACACTCCCATAGAGTGCTCATGTAACAAGCTACTAGTGAAACCACAACTCCAACACCACGCATTGAGATAAACACTCCCATAGAGTGCTCATGTACAAGCTACTAGTGAAACCACAACTCCAACACCACGCATTGAGATAAACACTCCCATAGAGTGCTCATGTACAAGCTACTAGTGAAACACAACTCCAACACGACGCATTGAGATAAACACTCCCACAGAGTGCTCATGTACAAGCTACTGGTGAAACCACAACTCCAACACGACGCATTGAGATACACACTCCCATAGAGTGCTCATGTACAAGCTACTGGTGAAACCACACCTCCAACACCACACATTGAGATACACACTCCCACAGAGTGCTCATGTACAAGCTACTAGTGAAACCACAACTCCAACACCACGCATTGAGATAAACACTCTCACAGAGTGCTCATGTACAAGCTACTAGTGAAACCAACTCCAACATCACGCATTGAGATAAACACTCCCAGTTCCTCAACTTCGTCACATCAAAAACAAATAATCATTTCACCACCGATAATGAATTATGAATAGAAAGAGAATGAAACACAACAGCATGGAAGAAGCTGAAGTATGAGAAATAATATAATTTTCAAACCTTTGCGCTGCCATTCTGCTTGACGTTTTGTCTGATGTTGATGTAGGACGATCCCGATGGCGACATCTTGAGGTATCCATCAGTTTCCGTGGTCATTTTTAGTGTCGTGTTCTCACCTTCTCCCGCCATTTTAACATATGGTGTGTCAGACAAATCCAAGTAGTACTACAGACAGAAGACCAGTTTTATATAATATACTATTGCATTTAAACTTCAAAAACAGGTATGTTGTGGAAATGAAGAACAACGTTTACAGCAAGATACACAATAATGGCATGAGATAAACATAATATTTCAGTGTTACAGAAATAAAGGTGTGTAAGATAATATTCAGTTTCCATTGCTTGAGTGGTTGTCAAATGATGCTAAAATATAGAAAAGCTCAGTTATTGATAATTTCATTGTTGGAATTATCTGTTGTGAGCTTACTACATGTTGTGTATTTCTATTATCATTATTAATATTGTTATTGTGTCAGGTCGTAGTCAGATATGACTGAGCTACCGTATAACAGTAGACGGTACTACCTGCTTTCTGTTAGCGCCGGACGTTGGGCGGCGCTTACCAAACCCGACACCCCACATTGTGCCAACGGTTTCGGACGGAAGAGCGCAATTGGGATGGTACAAGCCTTACCCTGGTGCGAGGAAATGCAACCTAAAGACAAAGTTTCATGGTAGGGCCATGGTTGGCGGCTGGTCTAGGATCGAAGCTCCGACAGCACGGACAGTTAGAGCATTGCTTTGCTGATCCGGCAGCTTCTGCAGCTTGTCTTGTTCCAGATGTAGAGGTGTTACCTTTCCTCTGGAGTGAACTAGGTTGGCCGAGAGAGGGATCATGCTGTATGGGCAACACATGATCTTTATATTTTAGCTCAGGCTTTGTGCTATGGGGAGGCAATAATTCCATCCCTTACAAACTACCGTCTGTCAATACGGCAATGTGCCAATGAGAATGATGAGTAAAGCATTTGAAGAAGCGGTTTTCAGGAAAGACAAGTGTATAAAATAAATGAAGAGAACAAACACAAATCTACAGTTTGTAGCAATTTGATTGTCGCACCAGCAGGAACATGTTTGAACATCATGTGAGATTGTGTACTAGCATCTGTTTTAGAAATGTTATTAATACAATTTCTCGATTGAGAAAACGTAGCAAAGGCAAACTTATTTATGAAATGTGCATGAATACAAGACACCCAATCAATCATTCAATCAACCTATCAAGTGTCATCTCCATATTGACCGTCAGCTGTAACACCGTCTGTCCAGCACCTTCATGATACAGTCTTAAAGGTTTCTTCCAATCCATCTCTTGATGTTTCTTACGTGTATGTAATGCACAATTTCCTTCATACACATCGTTTAGCATAGAACTGTTTCTTTATATGCATTGATTTGCCTGACGACCAACAGTTGTCTTATTCAGTCATGCTTTCTTCTGTTCTAATCTTTGCAATACTTCTTTGTTTGTCTGCTTCTCTTGCCATGAAAACTTCTTATTTGTTTATGCAAGAGTCTGAAAGCCTCAGTTCTGCCTAATATTGTTTAGCCATTCTCCATGTTCTCGCAGCATGCAGTAATGAGCACATGTAACATGTGGGGAGCCACGGTAGAGCAGTGGCTAGTTACAGGCCTGCTGACCTCATGGTCATGGGCTCGATCCGCAGCTGGGCGGATTCCAAGTTTTGTAAAATTTACCAGGGCTCCTAGGTAGACCCAGCCTAAAATTGGTACTAAGAATGTATTTGGCAGTAAACGCGGCCGGCGGATACTGACCATATCTTCGGCGTGAAAGGTTATATGTAGAAGGTAGATGAGATGTTAGAAGTCAGAAGCTGTTTTATATTTTTAGGTGTTGCTGTGGTCACTATTGTTAGTCTTTTTATTTCTGCCTCTCACCTGCCAAAACCTGGGATTAATTGTCCTGGATAAGAAAATCCACTGACTTCTTCAAGTGTCTTTCCATTGACTGTAATTTTCAGATTGATACTATCTGTGTTCATAATCATAGAATTAATTTTCTGTATATTTTTGTTTAAATCAAAAAGACACTATGCAGTGTATGAAGTTATAAAGTTCTGTTGTGTCTCCACCTTTGTCAGCATCTTAAGTATTGATACAGATGCACAAAGACTTGATGTTACAGTACTGTGCAACTTCTGACACAGTACTGGGGCATCAACACATTGATGCGACATGCTGTCATTACATCTCTCTGTCCAACTTACGTGATACGACATGCTGTCATTACATCTCTCTGTCCGACTTACCTGCACATTGATACGACATGCTGTCATTACATCTCTCTGTCCGACTTACCTGCACATTGATACGACATGCTGTCATTACATCTCTCTGTCCAACTTACCTGCACATTGATACGACATGCTGTCATTACATCTCTCTGTCCGACTTACCTGCACATTGATACGACATGCTGTCATTACATCTCTCTGTCCAACTTACCTGCACATTGATACGACATGCTGTCATTACATCTCTCTGTCCAACTTACCTGCACATTGATACGACATGCTGTCATTACATCTCTCTGTCCAACTTACCTGCACATTGATACGACATGCTGTCATTACATCTCTCTGTCCGACTTACCTGCTTCACATTAGCCTCCAGAGAATCTCCGATTTTGGTGACAAGTTCAGAGAATGTTGGTCTCTCCTCTGGATCTACTTTCCAAGTTTGAAGCATAATTTTGTATCTTAATGTTGAGGAAAAAAAAACATTGTGATGTGCTTTCATTAAATAATAATGCACATATACTTAGCTTCATACAAGCACAACATTATATTTTAACAAGGGAGATAGTCACAGTTATATATTATTCTTAGCATGTACAGCCGAAGTTTTAATATCTTGAGACTCACAACTGGCTGTTTATGGAGGCAGGATACTCAAAACTGGTTTTTCACCAGTGGCAGAAAAGGATATGCATACAGATCATCTTATAAGAATGTTAAAGATGGCTCGAGATCTGCCAGTTCAGTCTCAAACATTAGTTCCTGTTATCGAGTGAGTGAGGGATTGTTGGTGAATGGCCATGTGCTTAAGGTTGTAGACAGAAAAACATTAACAATGGCATATGTATCGAGCATAAATCTGCTGTAGGACTGCTTGAAAAGCCAATTCCTCTCATTCTAGTTACTATTTACTACATTGCTAATTTTAACTGATTTGTATTGTTGCTACACATACAAGATGAGTGCCGGTCGTTCAGAAGACAATGGCAAACTAAAGAACGTAAACTTGCCAAGACATCACAACCAAAACACATGCAAGTATATTAGACAGTAAATAAGCGAATACTAGTTTAACTAGAAAGATAAAAACCCTTAAAATCACAGCAAAGTGAATGATTCAAACAATGTAATGGTAATGACCAACCTGATAAACACAAGGAGACACGGAACAACCAAGTTGCACAACGTAAATAACTAGACTGTATAACAGAGAAAATGATAGTCTAGATAAATTGTCAACTTAAAGTGAAAGCGCTACATAAATAGTAATGCCAAAGTGGCATATGAACCAGTTTACAATGGTTATCAATATACCTTAGATTAGCCCCAAACAGGAGAAAGTTATCGTCAATCAATTAAAATATAATGAATGCAGAACATACATCCCTGACTGCACAATGTGAACATTCCTTGAACACAATATCATCATCCTTTTCAAATAATGATCCCTGGAGTATAGATGTAATTATTGCACTTTCTTACAAAGAACGTTTAAAAGCACGCGTGCTTAGCTTGGCAAATGGAATGAATTTCAATGGCACGCTGTGAGAATTGAAATTCAATACATAATCTCATAAACAATTGAATTTTAAATTAAACTGAGGCTTATAATTCTTTTAAATATATTTATGATATTACATCCCTTCAAAGCGAAAGTTGGTGGAAATCAAAGGTGAGAATGGATGATCTGATACAAACTGAGTGAGTGTGAAGCAACAATGGCTGACTTTGACGAAGTTCTATTACCATTCTATATTTCCCCTATCTCCTGACCACCCACATTCCAACTCTATATTTCTCTCCCCAACTCTATATTTCTCTCCCCAACTCTATATTTCTGCAATATTCCATGCAGCGTTATGCTATCTTCAACATATCACAAATGTTGCAATTGTTTTAAATACTACGGTACCGTTAAATGTTTTGTTCTTTAAGGTATTCGACTTTCTGTCTTAATCATATGTATATATAGCGATTTTCTAATAACATTTCAAAATAATGTTTTCAGTTTTTTTTCAAAACATAATATTTGCAAGTGTTCCTATTAATGTTAAAATATTGATCAATCTACAAATACTCTCTTTAGACAACAATCACCTTCAAATTAATATTCCTGTGTGGGTAAAACCGTGGGCAGCGGCTATTTGTGGCTAACTCAGTCACATGATAATTATTCTTAGCCAGGGATGGACCCTCATATAACTTCTCTTTGAGGTTTAACGGGGTAGGGGTAATAGTATAATGGAATCGAACTACAAAGAATAGAATAAATATTTAATTTATTGGGGGGGGGGGGGGAATCTAAGAAAATGGTGACACCAAAATATGACATAGAAATATAAGGGAAAATCCTTAACCAAGTGGATAATTGTAAATACCTAGAAGCATTTATAACATCAGATGGAAGATGTACAACTGAGATTAGGAGCAGAATAGGGCAGGCAAAAGCTGCATTTCAGAAAATGAAGAGTAGCTTATGCAATAAGTCATTATCACTGAATGTAAGAAAGAGAGTGCTGAAATGCTATATAGAACCAGGTTTGTTGTATGGCAGTAAATCTTGGAATGTAATTGAACAAATTAAGAAGAAATTAGAATTAGAACAGATGTGTTTCCTGAGACGAATGTTGCAAATTACTTGGACTGCCACAGTAACTAACAATGATTGCCTGAAACAGGCTAATGAAACTATAATATTATATGCAACGAAAAGAAATATACAAACAGCTTTCTTGGGTCATGTGTTGAGAAGAGAGGTATTGGAGAACATCGTGACAACTGGAAAGGTCGAGGGGAAGAGAGACAGAGGCAGACCAAGAAGACCATGGAGGAATATCATCAGCGGAGTTGATCCAGAACACCACAGACAGAGATATGAGGAAAGCCATGAACGCCTACACCAGCTGGCGGGGCTCTTGATGATGATGATGATGATGATGATGATGATGATGATTGAAAAAATGTTAATACAAGATCGAGATAAACGTAATTTGTTCAATGGTTACTGTGAAAAAAAAATATGGCGGTATTAGTTTATCACGCTGAGTGACGTTGCAATATTATTTCACCACACTACAAAAAGGCGACCAACCCTTGGTGTTTAGGTTTCACCTGCACAGTGCGGTTTATACAGATAAAATCAGGAACTTCTAATCTATGTATAGTTACTATTCTTAAATCACAAACTATTTCTTATAAATAATGTAGGAACACTCACAGCTGATCACTGGAATATTGCGGCTTCTCCATGCGATATCCAGACTTCAACAGCCCAATGAATTTTTCATTGATCTCAACACCTGGATATGGATTTCCACCTGCATAAGACAATGAATAGACTAATCATATCAAGTTTTATTGTGTTGTATCTCACAACATATAGACAGTATGTCTTGCATATGTTGTCTGCGCCTATAGTACCATGCGGTGTAGTGCAATTTGGGGGGGGGGGGGGGGGGGGGTCCTGCGCCTATAGTACCATGCGGTGTAGTGTAGGGGGGTCTTGAGCCTGAGGAATTATGGTAGCCTGGCTAGTGCAGCCGCCGCGAACTATGCAGGTTAGGGTTTACATTTTGCCCCATACCCTTCCTGAGGATTCGAACTCGGGTAGGTGTTAATGTTTGTGTGTTTGTTTCCTTTTTTGTCTTTACGTTGTCTCTCAACATGATGGCAATGAATAAACCATATAAATTAGGTTTAATTGTGTTGTTTACTGTATGCCACAAGGAAAGGCATTTGATAGAGTAGATAGAAACAAGCTGTGGGAAATCCTTAAACAATATGAAGAAAGAAATTAGATAACTTGGTGAAACTGGCGAGATCGAAGGGAAGAGACCAAGGGGAAGACCCAGAAGTAAATACCTGGATGGCTTGGCCACGTCGCATGGTCGAGACAGGAACACGGAGCTGATCCGCGACTCTGGTGATCGAGTGAGTTGGTAAAACATGATCGCCAACGCTTATCGGCGCTGGCCATAGTTAAGGGTCAACGACTCATAAGACGGAAATCATGGATGGCTAAGGCGGAGGATACGATCAGACAGGTGTGCATCTTGGAGAACATTAGGCGAGGAGAGGAGTGGGTCAGAGTGCCAGAGGAGCAGTCAGGCTTGTGCAGAGTTATAATCACATTGAGCCCGGAATGCAGGGAGTGGCCATCAGGGGCGTGAAATCCAGCAACTGATTCAGGATAATGCTGATTATATACACAGATGGTTCGGTGTTAAGAGGCGGGAGAAGTGCCTGGGGGTTCTTAGCAAAGCTAATGGTCGCCATTTGGTGCAGGAGAGCCTGGCATATGATACCACAACATCTAGCTTAAGAATGGAGGTGGAGGCGGTCAGTGCAGCTTTCCGCTGGATGGAGAATACGACACACACACACACACACACACACACACACACACACACACACACACATCGTGATTGTAACTGGCTCAGAAAACATACTGAGTAGGGTGAGGACAGGCAAGCTTCGTGCCGAGTGGCTTGCTTCGCTTCGGAAGTCACGGGTGGCAAGCGTCGTCTGGATCTTTTCTCCGGGGCATGCTGGTGGGCTGGGGAATGAACAGGCGGACAGATTGGCTGGCTCTGCAAAACTTGGTGAAGTATTGAGGCATGATAAGGAAGACATGGTTGCGGCCTTGTGGGAGCACGTGTACACCTCGGAGGAGCAAATGGATCACCATGGTCTGGCAAGAGGGTTGACGAGGGTATCTGGCCGACGATCAACGCTAAGAGCAAAGGCGAGACGGACATATAATCAGATTGCTACTGGTACTATTAGTGTTGTAACTCTTCGCTGGCTGCTGAGGATGAGGGCGGAGCGCTTATGTGAATGCCCCGAATGCTGTGATGTCGGTTCCTAAATCAATCAATCAATCAATCAATCAATCAAGGATGTGCAGAAATCTGCTGGCACTTGTCGCGCAGCTGTGTTCGTCTTTGCCTAGGGAGAGTGCGGCCAGGAATTAGGTACACAAATAGTCCTACGATAGGAACCTGATATGGGTCTATAATGTGGCAGAGTGATCACGTTTTGTGGGTCTGAATGCCTCGGTACCTTGAAGCCACATTGAAGAAATATAATGATACAGAGCAAGAGAAAGGTCACGTAGAATATGGAATGATGGTATCAAGAACAACCTTAACAAAATGAATACCAATCTACAAACAGCATTAGAAGGAAGCGCATAGAATATCTTTATACCCCCCCCCCCCCCCAGCCCATTCCCCCCTCTCCGCACACACACACAACACACAACACACACACACACACACACACAAGTAAATGGAGGAAGAGAATAAGGGAATTATCATATGCCCAAAAAGCACCATATCTTGCTTTTATTTTTTTCTCATTCGAGAAATCCAGAATAGCTCTCAGTGTAAAGACCACACGGAGGGACTGCCCTTATTACAAAGTCAAATACAGATGAGTGTTTCAGGTGGATAACCTAGTATTTAAACAAGGTATAAACCTTCTTTTGACCTAATATAAGCTATGCAGCCTCCTTCCTATGGTCGTAAAATGTTTGCACCAACAAACGAGACACATGCCACACTTGACTATCATATACCAAAATGAATGGCGGACTTACCAAGCGAAAACAGCTCCCAAAGAAGAACACCATAAGACCAGCTGTGAGAAAAATCAAAAGCACGTAAAAAGAAATGTTCACTATAGTTAATGCATTGTGATATACATTATATAAACAGTATTTAAAATATTATAAATGATGGTTTACTTTAAAATTGAAAAATGTAGAATTGGAAGATAAGTTTCATCTAGTAACTCATACAGAGTATTTCATCAATAGGAAGAACGAAATACCGCAATATAATATACAAGTAAATTTGACTATTCTTCAACAAGTGAATCGGTACAATTATCTCGGAACAGTCATAACATCTGATGGGAGATGCCTTGAAGAGATTAGAACAAGAATCCCATGGCGAAAGTAGCCTTTAGCAAGATGAAAAACATTCTGACCAATAAAATAAAATGTCAGTTGAAACGAGAAAAAGAGTGTTGAGGGGATACATAGAGCCTGTTCTTTTGTATGGATGTGAAACTTGGACAATGTGCAGTCAAGCTGAAAAACATCTGATGGCTGCAGAAATGTGGTTTCTGAGGAAAATGCAAAGAATACTATGGACAGACAGAAAAACCAATGACTAAGTACTACAGGGGACAAATGACAATCGTAAATTGATTAGAGAAATTAGATGCAGTCAAAATTTTTTGGACATGTTATGAGAAGAAATGGATTGGAGAACTTAGTGACAACTGGCAAGATCGAAGGGAAAAGACCAAGAGGAAGACAGAGAGGATGGCTTGGCCACATGGCATGGACGAGACAGGAACACTGAGCTCATCCACGACTCTGGTGATCGAGTGAAATGGCGAGTCATGACCGCCCACGCTTTCCGGCATGGCACATGATTGATTGATTCATCAAAACACAAGACATTCAAGAAATAGTCAAAGGTTGTGGCCGGCCCATGGGGGAGGTGGGGGGGGGGGGGGGATGCAGAAAATCTACACATTTAAACACATGTGAGGGTTATGTTTGTTACCAAGAGTATTTCAGATGTGTGAACAAGTCATCATTACGCAGCAGAATGTAACTGAATGTCGGCGTGCCGAAACATGTCTCGATCCCATGCCATTTGTTCTGCGTCATGCGTTCTCATGCCCAAAGTGTCTGTAGTATCCTGTCTTAATCTTCGAGCTAGCGGACCCGTGCCTCTACCTCCAGGAATCATGGATTTCATGGCTGTTCTTCCCAGGCCACAGTGACGTTTGATGTGACCGAAGTATTTCAGTTTCCTCGTCATTATTCTATCTTTGATCCAGTCTTCTTCCATGTTCAGATCTTGAAGGATGTCAGTACTTTTCTTCTTTTTGGTCTACGATTGTCTGAAACCTGCTCTGTAACATGTAAACTCAAAATCTCTTAGTGGTTGTGAAATGGTCCATGATCAAATGACACGCGTTGCCAAGGGAAATATGATTATTCCCAAACATAAACTTGAACTGGTGTGCTGGTGTTGTGTGTTTGTTGGTGTTATACCATAGGCTATAGGTTCTGATTGCCTTTTACCTTCTAGATTACTATGGTGGGTCTACCTTTGACTTCTGCTGAACAGTAAAATTGTTGGCTTGTTGTGGGACGACGATAGTTTGTGACGACTGAATTGTTATTCAATTCTGACTGTGATCTTGTGTTGGCTTATTGTGGACCGAAGACAATTTGTGACGTTTTCATGTTTATTCACTTCTGACTGTGATCTTGTGTTGGCTTATTGTGTTGTTCTTGTTGTTGTTTTGTTTTTGTTTTTTTATTTTTTGTTCTTGTTCTTTTTTTTTTTTATTTGACGGTCGGATGAACTCTTCTAATCGCTTAGCACTTTTTGAAAGGAGGACTGTGTCATCTGCATATCAAAGTTCTGAAACTGCATTTCCACCAATCATGGATGAATCAAAATGGCCTTAAGTGTCATTCTTTTTTCTTTTTTTCTATTTACGTTTTCTGAATATATGTTTAACAGTTATAGAGAAAGAATGCAATCATATCATACTCCCCTTTGCACCTCAGAATAGTTTGATGTTTCACGAGCTTGTCTTATTCCCCTTTGCAGCTCAAGTCAGTTTGATGTTTCACCACCAACTCTGACAGTTGCTTGTCATGCTAAAATGAGTCCATTAAGTGCGTCTAATATACTGTAAACGCCATTTATCTCATGATGTTCCATAATTGTTGATGTTGAACAAAGCGACTTTCTCTAGTGCAACCTATGAAACAAGTAGGAAGATTTACATTGTACTTTACATTTCTCAACGACAGTTCTCATGTTGAAGATGTGATTCCTGGTGCCCCTGCCCTGTCTGAAACTTGCCTTTACTTCCTGTAATTCGTATTTTATCTTACACTCAATCCTCTTTATGATGATTCGCAGGAGGGGTTTGCTGCTCTTTCTTCGTACTTTGTATTGATGGTGGCACTTATAATAATCTAATAAAGCTTGTGGTTCCTTCTCTTAGCTTTAATGTATATTATCAGGGCTCTTTGTCATATCTTCGTAGATTTCTCGACAGTACTACTTCCATATTTCTGGTATATCTTTGCTTTCTGTTAAATTGTTGCCAACATGTCTAACGTATAGTGATGGTCTGAACTGACCTGCAAATGTTCTGATTACCCTGGATAAGTTTCCATCGTTTCCTTCAGCAGAAGAAGCTTTACTCTAAGTATTCGTTACGAACTGTTTCTGGTCCTCTCTGATCGCACTTCTGAGTTTTCTCATGTAGGTTCTGCATGTGGGGCTATCTGTTTCTACCCATGTTTGCTTTAATGTTCTCCTTTCTTCTCTTAGACTGAGCGTTTCTCCCGTGATATATCTTTGCTTCTTGTACAGTGTTATAGGAATCATATTTTGCGCGGCCGTGAGTGTCTCTCGCTTGTGCGGCTAGATCATCTGGTGTCATGTCTTATTGTACATCAAAATCTTGAATTTGTTGTTTTAGTTCTATGTTATATTCAGGTTGTATGTCGTATTGGTCGGTGAGTATTCTTAGAGTTATAAAATATGACGGTTTAATTTGTTAATATGTGATTATAAACTAAAATAACTATTACTTGAGTTATTTGCATCTGATTTTGTTTGTATTTTTTAAACATGTCATGTACACAATTGTAACTTTCTAAGGGGGATTCGCTTAGTAAATTTCTAACTGTATTGTTGTTTACTAAAGTATATCTACAGCTGTCAGCAACTCAGTTCAAACAACAGCAACATAAAAAAGCACAGGACAGTACTACACTAACACATCGCTCTTTGTTGTATAGATCCTGTGTGTAAACGATTCCAGTGCCATCCACTTGACAGGAACCGGCCCCTGTTGGAGAGAAGGATTGACAGGTTGTATTGTTGCCATCAAAATTGCTGAAACAGCATCACTACAGATGGGCTAATATCACTACAAATGGGTTAATATTACTACAACTGGGTTACAATCACAACAAATGGGTTAGCATCAGTACACGTGGGTTAATTATAAAATTAAAGTGCTAGATTATTGCTGTAAATGCTATCAAATTTAGCAAACAGTAAAGGACCTCTTTTCACACGAGTCGTAGACAGTATGGTGGAGGTAATGTATCTGTTGATACGCCTTAAGGTGAACTGGTATGTAACCCCACATGTTATAGACCAACAGACAGTCGGTGGGTATTGCGGTCAACATCACACGGGCCACATTCACTTCCCAGAAATGTTCATGGCAACCATCATTGGCTTGGTTGACCCGTAAACTCAGGTCAGTTCTACAGATCATCCTGGATGCGGGACCGGCAGGCCAACATGCTAGTCAATGTGTTAAGGCAGCTCCGGGTATATGGTGTTTCTCCTTTATTTGTATACCAATCACTACATGATGGGTGATGTGGTCAACATAAGGCCAGGCTACTTTTACTTGCTAGGAAATTACCTTGCACACATTCCAGCTGAGTCGGCTGAGGGAGCCCAGGTCAGTGCAAGCAATCCCTGTCCGGAAGGGGAATTTGAACCCATGAGCACCAGGCAAGTGTCTAACCACTGAACCGCTGCAGCTCCCACATTTAACAGTTGTAAATGTACAACTTCCATGCAACAAATAATGCAGCTAATCAAAAATACCTTATATTTCTAAAGTAAAAACAGTTACGCATCAAAGATTGATTTGTTGTTTCAAAAATACACATACATCACCCTTCTTGTGATATTCGGGGTCTTTGTACAAGTCCTTGGCCAGGCCAAAGTCACAGATCTTGACAATGTTGTCCTCGGCTAAGAGAACATTCCTTGCGGCCAGGTCTCTGTGGATGTACTGTAGGAGAAGTTCATGCCATTAATACATTACACAACATACTGATTTACAATACTTGTATTGATTGTTGCCTTCATTTAATAGAACATTAATGGAATGGTGTGGAAACTGTTCTCTTGCCATTAGTTGTTTAACGTTTGCTATCACACACACACACACACACACACGCGCGCGCGCGCGCACGTCCACGCCCACGCGCCACCCCCACGCACACGCCCACGCACACAACACTTTAGGTTTAGTGATCGTGTCTGTGGCTAAAGAGTTAATCAACGCAGTTTCACAATTCTCAGGCATTCCGGGTCGACGGTTCTAAGTCAGCTGCACCCATTTAGAAGCAGGTCGCTTTGCGTTGATTGTGATGGTATGAGCATCAACCATTCAAAAAGCTGTGGCAAACTAAATCATACAAAGCCAATAAATGATGGAGATGACTGCGACGTCGTGTAAACGTCATGCAACTAACTGTTTATAAGTTTAGTATATAGCAATAACCAAATGACATACCTTCTTGGAGGCCAGGTACTCCATGCCTCTGGCCACTTGGAAAGCCCAACAGTACAAATTCCGTGTAGTCAAACTGGGTCCTAGAATATCTGCGCTACCCATTGGGCCACCCGCTTTGTTGACATAGTAGGGGTCCTTTTTATAATCTTTCTTCTCAATGTCTCTGGTGTCTTTGTACCTGGCATCGGGCACATGTTTGTCGTTGTCCACCATTGTGTCTTGGAAGAAAGCTTTGTTCTTAATCAGAAAGCTCCGTAAATTGCCAAAATGGCAATACTCAACAATGACACAGAGTTCACCTGTAGGTGGGGTAACTATGAGAATTAGCAGTGATGAGATGAAGATTTTATTATAATGTAACAATTTAAATGTACATTACGATGTTGTTATAATGTAACAAATAAAAATCACAAACTATCTTTTAGCTAACTTACATAAACATAGTCGGAAAGTTTCGCAACTCCCCGACACACTGAGTCGAAGTTTGGAAATCTGCAGCGTGCTATATGGAAGCGGATTGCGTTGCATTGTATTTGGTGGTTTGAGGTGTCGGCCATTCGGAAAGCAATGGCAAACTATTGAGCGTACAAACTTGTCTTGTTAATGACAAACGGCTAATAAATTATGGGATTGACTGCAACGTCTTGCAAAGGAGTGTAACTTTGTACACATAAACTTAAGCACAAGAGCTCTACTAGCGTGTATACAAACTGTGTATGCTCTACAGATACAGGTGTAAGTAACACCATGACAGATACTGCCCGTGGGGTGTGAAATGTTTGACCTTTCACATTTTCTAGGCCACGACATATCAGGCGTGGAGTCCAGTTCCCTCCCTCCCGACTATTCCTTACCCGACCATTTCTAGAACATTCTGAAAATGATCTGGTACCCTTTTGTATGAGGCTACGCCGATCCAACTCTGCTAGGGATTAAATCCGAACCATGCCTCTATGGAGACTGAACCCTGCCTCTACTGGAGATTGAACCCTGCCTCTACTGAGGACTGAACCCTGCTTCTACTGAGGATTGAACCCTGCCTTTACTGGGGATTGAACCCTGCCTTTACTGGGGATTGAACCATGTCTTTACTGGGGATTGAACCCTGTCTTTACTGGGGATTGAACCCTGTCTTTACTGGGAACTGAACACTGTCTTTACTGGGGACTGAACCCTGTCTTTACTGGGGACTGAACTCTCCCTTTACTGGGGACTGAACCCTCCCTTTACTGGGGACTGAACCCTGCCTCTACTGGATTTTGAACCCTGTCTCTACTGGGGACTGAACCCTGCCTCTAGTGGATATTGAACCCTGCCTCTACCGGGGACTGAACCCTGCCTCTACTAGGGAATCCACCCTGCCTTCACTGGGGACTGAACCCTGTCTTGGCACGTAGGTACACTGTACCACCCCAGCTCTCGCATGTTCTATATAAACTAAATAATAATGAACTAATGCATAAAATATGTTTCTTTCCTGCGATCTGTAATGTTCTTCTCGTGTGGTCTCAAGTGAAGTGTACCTTCAGTGTACAACTACTACGGAAAACTGTTCCAGAAGCAATGTTTACACTTCCTGGTTTCTGTTAGGATGTAGTCAAACTCCGCTAACTGATGCTAGTTTTCAGGCTTAAGTTACACAATTTACCCCTAAAAGATAAAAACCCTTCCCTGTACTAGGTATTAGAAACGTGGTCTCCAGATTTGAGAGGCTAGTATACTTATATGTTCAGACGCATTCCCCTCACTCGGGTTATACTCATGCCAAACACACCTCAGAATGCAAGCTGTATTTGCAGTAGGGATAGTCCTTTGTAGGCATTTTTGTTATACAGGAGAAACAAACAGCCTGACTTATCTCGATTGCAGTGCATTATAATACAACAGAAAACATGAAATATATTTTTAACACTAAATTTGTATCTACAAGGTATACAATAAAATGTCATGTAAACGTTTGAAATAAGACGTATACTTTTATTATTACAGGAAATCAAAATATGTGTACGTTTAAAACGTAGTTATGCGGAAAAAGATATACCAAAACGAATGCTCTTTGTGACGGCTCCAAGAAGATTCAGGATGTTGAGATGTTGCCCCACATGGATAAGTATCTTCAACTCAGACAGCAAAGCCATCATCTGGTCCTTGTCCGTGCAGTCTGTTAATTATAACACGGAAATATGTCGATGTACAACCCATTTACACATGTTCTATGCAATATTAAGCACTGGTCAATATCATCATCGACTTCTGCCGTCAAGCGACGTGGGGAGGTATAGTTTACTTTCCAGCGTCCGATGGGTGACATTGAACTGTCATTTCGTGACTGTACAATGTCTTTGATGTCGTCAATCCATTTTCTTATTAGGCGTCCTCTTGCTCTGGTATCACATCTTCCTTGGTAGAGTGCCAGTGCTGGAAACTGGTGATGTTGCTTTTTAACGAGATGACCGAGCCATTTGATCTTCGACCTTTCTGTATATGTGGCACAAGATGTTGATCCCACTATCTGCCTTATAACATCATTTCTTCTCGGTCTCAGATAGTTAAGTTTGCAGCTCCTCTCACGAATGCAACATGAACCGACATCTGTGTCATCACTAGGCATATTTTCATCCACCTGAACGCATAATTATGGAATGTGGATAGATTTCCTACCCAGTCATCGTTAGAGCACAATAGTTTCAGACATGTCTATTAGCCCAACAAGGTCAAATAACAAACACACACACATACATTACAGAAGTACAAATTCCTGGAGAATCTCTGGGGCCATTTCTATCAACTGTATATAATACACTTAATCCAAGTAGGCATGTCTATTTTTTATGTCTGTGATATATTGGACCCGGCACAATGGTATAATACACACGAGTGCTTGTAAATAAATACCCGTGAATTGAGTTCTACTACTATGTCGATAGCTTTACGGGTTCCCGGCAATTGGTATTTATCTGATGTAATGTTTACTGCTCTTAATTTTTCTTGGACAAATATATCAACTTTGTCATAGAGAACGAGTAGCACGATAAAACAACTATGAGTCGCAGACGGTTTCCTAAATGTATGTGATACAAAGGAAGAAAGGACAAGAACGCCAAACAACATAATCCTGAAAACATTTGACAATGAACAAAGATAACAGAAATAATGAAGTAAACAAAAGAAACATGGATTTCTAATCAGTATAAAAAACACTGATGCTGGGTTAATTGCAGAAAACAGAACATCATCCTCTGACTTGCTTAATTTAGAACACATTAATCATGGCACAACTATGAACTGTATGTGGAGATATTTTGTGTTATGTTCTGTTACGCTATGTTATGTTAGGTTATGTTATCTCGAACGACGTCAAAGCACACTGGCAATTCCAATAAGTGCTCAGTCCCCCGATGCAACAGCTACCCAAAAGTATTTCTGCTCAATATTCCCAAGGTAGGATGGTTGCGATATCTCTGTTCTCTTGACCTCGAAGGTGGGATTGGCGTGCTTGACCAGGTGTTACCACACTTCGTGTAGCCTGGCCAGCTTCAGCCTCGTGGACGACATCGGAGAGTCACAGCAGCGTGGCTGGGGTGCTCAAAGTGATGGTGCTGGCAAGTTCTGAGCTATGCCGAGACACAAACTAGCAGTCGCCACCTTTCTCATTGTGGGCCCATCCCAATTCTGCTTGTTACCCCATCCTGACTGACATGATCAGCAGAGCCAACACTTTGTCCACAGTTTTAGATCTAGTTTGACAGCTGTGTGCGTACAGCATCGATTTACACATTCGCACACTTTACAAACATATGGGTGAACGAGACCATGCCACAAGATTTCAAGGACGCGTCAATAGTCCACCTTTACAAACGAAAAGGAAACCGCCAATCCTGTGACAACCACCGAGGCATCTCCTTGCTTTCAATTGCAGGGAAGATACTCGCCAGAATTCTTCTCAATCGCCTCACGGCCCATCTCGATCAAGGTCATCTTCCCGAGAGCCAGTGTGGCTTCAGAAAAGAGCGTGGAACTGTTGACATGATTTTCGCTGCAAGGCAGCTGCAAGAGAAATGTCAGGAACAGAACTGCGAAATGTTCTCCGCTTTCAGTGATCTTACCAAGGCTTTTGATACAGTCAGCAGAGAAGGACTGTGGAAGATTATGGCAAAATATGGTTGTCCACGAAAGTTTGTCCAAATAGTGCGGCTATTTCATGATGGCATGCAGGCAAGAGTACAGGAAAATGGTGAACTGTCTGAGCCCTTTCCTGTCACCAATGGAGTGAAACAAGGATGAGTCCTGGCACCAACACTGTTCAGCCTCATGTTTTCAGCTATGTTGACGAATGCCTTCGAGAACAACGACATTGGAATAGACATCAACTACCGCATGGATGGAAAGTTATTCAATCTCAGAAGGCTGAAAGCTAAAACCAAAATTGACAGCGACACCGTCAGAGAGCTCCTGTTTGCTGATGATTGCGCTCTATACGCCAACTCAGAGGCGGCCATGCAACATAATGTTTCAGCTTTCTCACATGCCTGTGCCAACTTTGGGCTCAATATCAATTTGGAGAAGACTGTAGTTATGTACCAGCCAGCTCCAAGAAATAATCACACTGTGCCGAATATCAAAGTGAATGGTCATAGTCTAAGTGTTGTGGACAAATTCACCTATCTTGGCAGCACTGTGTCACAAGCTGCCACAATTGATGATGAAGTGAATGCAAGAATCTCCAAGGCCAGCGCGGCCTTTGGCAGACTGTACAAGAATGTATGGGACAGAAATGGAATAAGCCTGCAAACAAAGCTGAAAGTCTACAAAGCAGTTGTATTATCCACACTGCTATATGCTTGTGAAACCTGGACTGTTTATCAGCGACACGCTAGGAAATTAAACCACTTCCACACAGTCTGCCTTAGGAAGTTACTGAAGATTAAATGGCAAGACAAGATCCCAGACACTGAAGTCCTAGAAAGAGCGTCCATGCCCAGTATCCACACTCTACTAATGAAGAATCAGATTCGCTGGGCTGGTCACTTGACTCGCATGCCAGATCACAGGCTCCCTAAACGAATTTTTTACGGCGAGTTGCGTTGTGGTAAACGCTCCCAAGGCGGCCAGAGGAAACGCTTTAAAGACACTGAAAATCTCACTGAATGCTTTTGGAATTCATCATGACACCTGGGAGACTGCAGCCAGAGACCGAAATTCGTGGCGTGCATCATTACGCAAGGGTGCAGTCACTTGTGAGGCAACCAGGACTGCAAGAGCTGTGAAGAAAAGACAGAACAGAAAAACCACTGCAGAAAATCCTCCTCCAGAAACGTCAAGCATTCTTTGTCCACATTGTCAAAGAACATTTCGAGCCAAAATAGGCCTTATCAGCCATCTTAGAACTCACGGCTCCATACTTTCAACCCACTGGATGAAATGAATGGTCATCATCATTCTTGATGGACAAACAACACAGCATCGATTATATCAGCCCTGTTATTATAGGAAAGAAACAGGGATGGGGACATGGTTGTTTAGGAACAAGCTAAACTAACACGGACAAATAATTGATTAATTAATATTAACCGATGCAACTGTCCAGGTTCAATCTTCTGCTGAGGAAAGATCATTTGACACGTAAAATCGTGCCAGATATTTCTTTAGAAGAGTAAAGACAGCTGGTACTGGCAACACCACACATCGTGTACACTAAAAAATTTCATTTAATGTCACATTCTCAATACGCCTTAATGGTATATACGCAGGGTCGTTGTTATTCCAACAATTATAGACTACACACTCACCTTTCACCATCTTTACAGCAACAACTGTCACATCTTCATTATCCAAAATGCCGATGGCCTCTGCCTTCATGACTCTGCCAAATGCTCCTTGACCAAGGATCACTCCTGAAAGTGTGTTTTGATTCAGCAATGAAGAAATATGTCTAAACGGTATTTTATGAAGTGACTAAAATACTGTACAAGCATAATTATTACATAACTATTTTAACTAGTTTATGTGAATATTCTTCATAAACAGAAAATAAAAGGTTAATAATTATTTTGTTTTTGTTAATATCCCAACTTACTGTAGAACAATCAAATAGTGTTTTTACTGACTAAAATGTCAAACAAGATAGTGCTAAGACTATTGAATATGGTAAGTAACAAAATACAGAAAAGAACTTAAAAAGGAAGCGGCAGTAGCGTAATTGCTGGGCGCTTGTCTGTCGGTCCAGTAGTCGCAGGTTCGAATACTCACGAGGGCAGATTTTTGACATTTGACCAGGGCTCCCATTACGATCCCGCTTAAAATGACTACCAGGATATATGCTGGGAAGTGAAGGCGGCAGACGTGAGGTTGACCAAATCAGCCCTGGAGTCCGACTGGTCTAAACAAATATGGGTCTCGGGGTGTCCGTGGCCAAGTAGCTAAGCCGTCTGCCCCACGCTCTGAGAGTCACGGGATAGTTCCACGGACAACAACGCAAAGAAGAAGAAAAATACAATAGAATAATTTAAAAGAAATACAGACAATGATTTCATTTGTTACTAAATACCAAGACGTAGTCTGTCTTTGGGAAACTCCCATTTTGCATCATAGGGTAGACAGCCTGCTTGTTCATCAATGGGTAAGTCTGGGTTATAGTCACCGTGAGGCTGGATCAGATACTGCTCGAGTTCTTTATGCTGCAGAATGAAGTACAACCCCAGTATCAATTATGCAATCAAAAAGTATAATTACACAAGCGAAAGACAATGTAGAAAATATAGTATTTTACTAACTTCTCTTCTTTCTGTCGCCCTATGTCTCCCACTTTGGGAAATAGCTCTTCAACTAACTCACCCCAAGCCAGCCTGTCCTAGGTTTTCTCATCTTGCTCTGTCCATGCCCTCCTCAGTTATTCATCTCTGTCTCTATTTCTCTTCTCTGTGTGTTTCTGTTTGTGTGTATTTCATGTGCCCTGTGGGTTCCAGACTAAGGCCTTTCTAGTTGTTATTCTTTCTAGTTCTCAGATTTTCTGAATGTAAGGCCTATCCTGCGCCAGCGTTTTCTTCTCGTCTCATTGGTGTAGTTCTGTCTTTGTAATTCCGTCATGCCATCTTAGTTCTTCTATTGTACGCAGACATCAATTAATGAATGTTTGTAGTTTATTAGCAATCGTTGTATTAGTTCTTCTAATTTCTGATCCACACAATAGTACAGATTTAACATTAGGCATACATTTTCGTTTGGTGCTAAGTTTAATTTCGTTTCACTTCCACAAATTTCTTAGTGCTATAAAGCTCCTCTTGCTTGTTGTTTTCTTATTTAAATATCTGTATATTTCCCACGTCGACGTATGTAGTATGTTTTAGTATATTAATATAGTAAATTCATTGCTTAGTATATTTATGAGTCGCGGATTCATTGCTTCACGGTCAGTCGGACTTAAAACGTTGTCTTCTATTTTAGAAATCAATGGCAAACTACTGATGTAAACTTGTCCAGGAATTACAAACAGCCAAAAAAATGCTGGAGTTGACTGACTGTAAAGGATATGCAAAAACCCAACTATACGCATTTTCTAATCACAGTTTACAGGACAGAAGAATGACAAATTTAGTAGTCAAGTAAGCAAGAAAGTAATCTATCCAGTTTATACAGCATGCTCGCTTGATCATGGAAGCTGTCAAACTAGATCTAAAACTGTGGGCAAAGTATTGGCTCCGAGGTTCAGGTCAGTCAGGATGGGGTGACAAGCAGAATTGTGATGGGCCCACAATGAGAAAGGTCGCGGCTGCTAGTTTGTGTCTCGGCATAGCTCAGAACTTGCCAGCACCATCACTTTGAGCACCCCAGCCACGCGGCTGTGTCTCTCCAACGTCGTCCACATAAGCTGACAATGAACTCACAATTGTGCCCGGACCAAGAGAATACAGATGCCTTATTAATGCAAGCTTCACGACAGTCGCCAGCTAGTGATGGCATAATGTGTTTTCTTGATAAAATAAACTAAGGCTGGGAGAGTGATGCTAGTAATGATGCACCTCGTCTTCACCTTTGTCACATCCACGTGCCTGTCACCTACATATTTCCAGGCTCAGACACATCTATACAGTCGCCTCCAAACTCTGCAGATGAAAGATGACGATACTATCCTCGACCATTTATAAAAACAGATTTTAATCAAACCTGTATAACTGGATTAGCTAATACACAATTACAAATAAGTGTTTCCATGCAAGTTGATCAATATTTACAACAGAATTATGGGTAAGCAACTATAATGTAGTGTTATTGCTTGTCAATTATTATATGCTAAATGTACATTTATATGGCAATATGAATAGTAACAAATATTACAACAGCAACAGATGACGTTCATTGTGAATGTTGGCAGTGAACTTACGAAGCCAGAATGTGGTTGTTTCATTTTGATGATGGCGAAGACAAAAGTGATTGTAATGACGAGCACAATGCCCACAACGATGCCGATATACTCAGGGGTAAATCTTGCCTCATTTGATCTGTCTGATAAACAGGAATTAACATAATTAAAGATAACATAAAATGGAATACATGTGTACACTAAGACATCTGCTTACATTGTTGTTAAATATGAGTTCGTGAGTTAGGTCTTAGTCAGATATGATTGAGCTACCGTACGACAGTAGACAGTACTACCTGCTTGCTATTAGCGCCGAATGTTGGGCGGCGTTCACTACATCCGACAACCCACATGTGTGCCAAAGTTTTCGGTCGGAGGCGTGCAGTTGGGAGGATAACGGCCTTATCCTGGTGCGAGGAAATGCAACCTAAAAATAAATGTCATGGTAGGGCAGATAGACCCTAAGCCTTGGTCGGCAACTGGTCTAGGATCGAAGCTTTGAAAGGCAGACAGTTAGAGTATTGATTTGCTGATCAGGCAGCCTCTGCGGCTTGTCTTGTTCCATTGGTGTTATCTTTCCTCTGGAATGAACTAGGCAGGTCAAGAGAGGCATCGTGCTGCATGGGCAACACATGGTCTCTACATTCAGCCCAGGCTTTGTGTTATGTGGAAGAGGTGTAACTCCATTTTACACATTATCGTCGACAAAGTGCCAGTCATCAGCATCATCATCATCAAATATGAGTTTAGTAATAAAATCAAGCGATTACAACTTTACGACTAGAATTTACTAACAAAGAATGTTTGGAACCGTTCAGAAATATTCTGATAAATGATAATTTAGAGTGGTGCAATCTGCTTGTTTCAGTCGTGGCAATTTATACTATGCAAACTCTCAGGCTTTTAAAAAATGTGCTGATTTACGTATCGACGATTTATAATTGTTACTAAAGGGTTTAACTAACAACAAATGCCTGAAAAGGGCTAATGAAACTAGAACATTATATACAACAATAAGAAAGAAGCAAACAACGTTTTTGGAAAGATCGAGGAGAAGAGAGGCAGAGGCAGATCAAGAGAAGTGATGCTGGATGGATTGCGACGGTGGCATGGAGGAATATCGACGGTAGAGTTGATCCAGAAAACCAAAGTCCGAGATCTGTGGGGAGTCATGAACGCCTACGCCAGTCGGCATGGCACTTGATGATGACTAAATGGTGTATTGTCCCAGTTAACGTATGTAGTTAGTATGCAAGCTGACATATTAGTATGGCGAGTGTTAAATCATATCTATCAATTAAGAAATGCGTGCGCCATTGTGAAAATAAAGAGTTTCAAGCTGAGTTACTGACTGACGTAAAATGGGCCTTACCTCCAACACGCAGAGTCATATTGGCGCTCCAGACCTGACCCTCAGGGTTACAGCCCATACACTGGTAGTTGCCCTCGTCAGCGACGGTCACATTGTCGATGGTCAGCCTGAAATGTACTTGCTTTTAATGTTTCGTGTATCCACTAGTAACGGTAGTACAGTAAAGCAAGCAAAGGGCCCTTCTTCACACCTTATTGAGCATTCAACATATGGTGTTTAGCACATATTTATATAGACCACACGACACTCGGTGGGTGACGAGGTCAGTATCAAGCCGAATAGTAATGACGTGGGAATTTTAAATGCACACAAATCTGATGATAGTGAACGAGAACATGTTGAGTTAAACTACAGCACGAAAGACTGCACTAGCGGTATAACGCATTAGATATTTTAGATGTTGGAGACAAGTTACTGGTTTCATTCCAGCTAAAGTTTGGCATTCCTTGCGATGTTGTGTTGGAGACTCTATTTCAAATCAATTACTTATTTAAATTTAACAGAGCAACGACAATGATTTTTGTGTATAGCTCTTCGTGCTGGAAAATAGTGTGTCATTTATTATGTCAAAATATTTTATTTATTGGCTCAATGAATTTACTCTCTTATTTGAATCACACAATATGTAATATCAAAGCAACTATACCGAGTGAAATTCTCCATTCTCCATAGACTGTCTGTAAGAATCACATACAACTCAATAGTTGTACGCAATGAACGACACCATAACTTCACATTATTATCATAATTGTTATTATTATTGAAGCAGTAGCTGGTAACATTGTAGCGGCATGTTGTAACAAATTACGACTCGCATTCAATAAAACAGTAGCTGGTAACATTGTGGTAACATGTTGTAACAAAGTACGACTCGCTTTCTATGAAACTGTAGCTGGTAACATTGAGGCAACGTGTTGTTACAAAGTACGACTGGCGTTCAATAAAACAGTAACTGGTAACATTGAGGCAACATGTTGTAAGTAAATAAAAGACCCTGTTGCGCGCCTGAAGGCACCTCGGGTATCCGGTGCTAGAGCCATGTGTGTATATACCAGTGGGCGTGTTATTTAATACCAACGCCATGTCAGTCACATAAAGGTTAAGAACCCTCGTCCACGTCATGAAGCATAGTTGTATATACCTGTGGGCGTGTTATTTAATACCAACGCCATGTCAGTCACATAAAGGTTAAGAACCCTCGTCCACGTCATGAAGCATAGTTGCTATATGGTGCTAGACCCACAATATAGACCAACGGACATTTTATTAGTGACAGGTCAATATCATGCTGCGACCTTTAGTTCCTGGGAAATTCTTTGGTACGCTGCTAGACTAAGGAGTACAGGTCAATAAAAATCAAATCCATGTCAATAATATGTAGACAACTTTCATTAACTAAAGATGAAATCACCAGTTTGGCATTTTTTTTTTTTTTTGTGTGGTAAGAAATCCAGAGTGTTGATCGTTTACAAGTCCTTCCTTTCTGCACTGGAACTCTTAAAGAATGGTGAAGGCAATTCTCAAAGGATCACTATCATTAGCCATCTTTCTCAGCAAGAATCAACATTGCCTTTGTTGTAATTCTACTGTGTTGTATTAGGGACCATGATCGCATTCTGCTTGATGTACAGTTTACTTGCTGGCGATGGTGGTCGCCCCGGTTCAGTGAGTAGTTGTTGCATACTCTGTCGTTTTCCTCCCAACACTAGGGTCTATGCAAGTTCGTAAAATGAGTACTAGATCATTTCCCACATGTTCTAGGAATTATCTGGGAAGGACAGTTTGTGGGGAAGGAAACTGACACCCTACTTCATTATACTATGGCCTAGAATATGTGAAGGGGCAACACTATACACCCCAGCGGTAGTATATGCCATGAGATTGCCGTAACTTTGACCTTTGTGTTTTATTTACAGTGATTTAGACAAAACTGAGGTTATGTTGAATAATCTGAATTACCTTTATATGGCTACATACCTCAATTCGCGTTTCTAATATTAACTGTAATGCCACAACGATGCCGATATACTCAGGGGTAAATCTTGCCTCATTTGATCTGTCTGATAAACAGGAATTAACATAATTAAAGATAACATAAAATGGAATACATGTGTACACTAAGACATCTACTTACATTGTTGTTAAATATGAGTTCGTGAGTTAGGTCTTAGTCAGATATGATTGAGCTACCGTAGGACAGTAGAAAGTACTACCTGCTTGCTATTAGCGCCGAATGTTGGGCGGCGTTCACTACATCCGACAACCCACATGTGTGCCAAAGTTTTCGGTCGGAGGCGTGCAGTTGGGAGGATAACGGCCTTATCCTGGTGCGAGGAAATGCAACCTAAAAATAAATGTCATGGCAGGGCAGATAGACCCTAAGCCTTGGTCGGCAACTGGTCTAGGATCGAAGCTTTGACAGGCAGACAGTTAGAGTATGATTTGCTGATCAGGCAGCCTCTGCAGCTTGTCTTGTTCCATTGGTGTTATCTTTCCTCTGGAATGAACTAGGCAGGTCAAGAGAGGCATCGTGCTGCATGGGCAACACATGGTCTCTACATTCAGCCCAAGCTTTGTGTTATGTGGAAGAGGTGTAACTCCATTTTACACATTATCGTCGACAAAGTGCCAGTCATCAGCATCATCATCATCAAATATGAGTTTAGTAATAAAATCAAGCGATTACAACTTTACGACTAGAATTTACTAACAAGAATGTTTGGAACCGTTCAGAAATATTCTGATAAATGATAATTTAGAGTGGTGCAATCTGCTTGTTTCAGTCGTGGCAATTTATACTATGCAAACTCTCAGGCTTTTAAAAAATGTGCTGATTTACGTATCGACGATTTATAATTGTTACTAAAGGGTTTAACTAACAACAAATGCCTGAAAAGGGCTAATGAAACTAGAACATTATATACAACAATAAGAAAGAAGCAAACAACGTTTTTGGTCATGTGGTGAACATCGTGACAACTGGAAAGATCGAGGAGAAGAGAGGCAGAGGCAGATCAAGAGAAGTGATGCTGGATGGATTGCGACGGTGGCATGGAGGAATATCGACGGTAGAGTTGATCCAGAAAACCAAAGTCCGAGATCTGTGGGAGTCATGAACGCCTACGCCAGTCGGCATGGCACTTGATGATGACTAAATGGTGTATTGTCCCAGTTAACGTATGTAGTTAGTATGCAAGCTGACAGATTAGTATGGCGAGTGTTAAATCATATCTATCAATTAAGAAATGCGTGCGCCATTGTGAAAATAGTTTCAAGCTGAGTTACTGACAGACGTAAAATGGGCCTTACTTACCTCCAACACGCAGAGTCATATTGGCGCTCCAGACCTGACCCTCAGGGTTACAGCCCATACACTGGTAGTTGCCCTCATCAGCGACGGTCACATTGTCGATGGTCAGCCTGAAATGTACTTGCTTTTAATGTTCCGTGTATCCACTAGTATAGGTAGTACAGTAAAGCTTTTAATGTTTCGTGTATCCACTAGTAAAGGTAGTACAGTAAGCCAGCAAAGGGCCCTTCTACACACCTTATTGAGCATTCAACGTATGGTGTCTAGTATATATTTATATAGACCACACGACACTCGGTGGGTGACGAGGTCAGTATCAAGCCGAGTAGTAATGAAGTGGGAATGCTAAATGCACACAAATCTGATGATAGTGAACGAGAACATGTTGAGTTAAACTATAGCATGAAAGACTGCACTAGCGATATAACGCGTTAGATATTTTATATGTTGGAGACAAGTCACTGGTTTCATTCCGGCTTAAGTTTGGCATTCCTTGCGATGTTGTGTTGGAGACTCTATTTCAAATCAATTACTTATTTAAATTTAACAGAGCAACGACAATGATTGTTGTGTATAGCTCTTCGTGCTGGAAAATAGTGTGTCATTTATTATGTCAAAATATTTTATTTATTGGCTCAATGAATTTGCTCTCTTATTTGAATCACACAAAATGTAATATCAAAGCAACTGTACATCTGAGTGAAATTCTCTATTCTCCATAGACTGTCTGTAAGAATCACATACAACTCACTAGTTGTACGCAATGAACGACACCATATCTTCATATTATTATTATTATTATTATTATTATTATTATTGTTATTGTTATTATTATTGAAACAGTAGCTGGTAACATTGTAGCGGCATGTTGTAACAAAGTATGACTCGCTTTCAATGGATCAGTAGTTGGTAACATGGTAGCAACACGTTGTAACAAATTACGACTCGCATTCAATGAAACAGAAGCTGGTAACATTGTGGTAACATGTTGTAACAAAGTACGACTCGCTTTCTATGAAACTGTAGCTGGTAACATTGTGGCAACATGTTGTTTCAAAGTACGACTCGCGTTCAATAAAGCAGTAACAGGTAACATTGAGGCAACGTGTTGTTACAAAGTACGACTGGCGTTCAATAAAACAGTAATTGGTAACACTGAGGCAACGTGTTGTTACAAAGTACGACTGGCGTTCAATAAAACAGTAACTGGTAACATTGAGGCAACATGTCGTAAGTAAATAAAGACCCTGTTACGCGCCTTAAGGCACCTCGGGTATCCGGTGCTAGAGCCATGTTTGTGTATACCAGTGGGCGTGTTATTTAATACCAACGCCATGTCAGTCACATAAAGGTTAAGAACCCTCGTCCACGTCATGAAGCATGTTTGCTATATGGTGCTAGACCCATATTTTAGACCAACGGACATTTTATTAGTGACAGGTCAATATCATGCTGCGACCTTTAGTTCCTGGGAAATTCTTTGGTACGCTGCTAGACTAAGGAGTACAGGTCAATGAAAAACAAATCCATGTCAATAACATGTAGACAACTTTCATTAACTAAAGCTGAAATCACCAGTATGGCATTTTTTGTAAGAAATCCAGAGTGTTGATCGTTTACAAGTCCTTCCTTTCTGCACTAGAGCTCTTAAAGAATGGTGACGGTTTTTCTCAAAGGATCACTATCATCAACCATCTTTCTCAGCAAGAATCAACATTGCCTTTGTTGTAATTCTACTGTGTTGTATTAGGGACCATGATCGCATTCTGCTTGATGTACAGTGTACTTGCTGGCGATGGCGCTCGTCCGGGTTCAGTGAGTAGCTGTTGCATGCTCTGTCGTTTTCCTCCCAACACTGGGGTCTATGCAAGTTCGTAAAATGAGTACTAGATCATTTCCCACATGTTCTAGGAATTATCTGGGAAGGACAGTTTGTGGGGAAGGGAACTGACACCCTACTTTATTATAATATGGCCTAGAATATGTGAAGGGGCAAGACTACACACCCCAGCGGTAGTATCTGCCATGAGATTGCCGTAACTTTGACCTTTGTGTTTTATTTACAGTGATTTAGACAAAACTGAGGTTATGTTGAATAGTTTGAATTACCCTTATATGGCTACATACCTCAATTCGCGTGTTCTAATATTAACTGTAGCAATGTTCCAGAAAACTTCTTAGAATATTGTGAACCAAGACAAGGAAAACTACTGACATTCTACAAGATATGGACATCTCAGAAATCTGGCCTTTAGACAGCATCATGTCTCGAAAACTGAAATACTTTTACCATATTAAATTTCACTGTGGTTTCGAAATAACATATATGGAAGGCGTGGTTCCTAAAAAAAAGTGTAAGGAGTCGTTCACTACGAAGATGGAGTTGGATAATGCAGACACCTTGTGGAAGATAATACCAGAGTTTGGAGAAATGACAAGGAATCGAGAAGCTTGTCAGCGGCCGTGGTGAGAGCGGTGATACGTAAAGGAATTGCTATATGATGGTGATAACTTGTTTAGTAGCCTGTGATGTGTGATTGTCTTTTCCTCTTCATTCCCAACCCTCGTACACTGTGTAATCCTTCCTACCTTTTACATTCGGTCAGAGTATGTTACAGAAATCTGGCTTCTCCACTGGCCAGTTCCGTTGTGTATCTTGCCTTTTTTGGGGAGTCGGGCAATCGTGACTTCTCACAGCAGTTATGTGCTCCCTTTGTTTTTAAGAGTGGGTTTGTTTCATCGATTATCTGTATCTAGTATGAAGACGGGTTCATGAATTAGTATCACTGCGTGCTTCTTCCCCTTCTTCAGTAGCCACTGAAGAGTCCCATGCTCATGGAACTGGTGGAAGCCAACAACAAAAGGTGCTAACGCTGACAGACTCACTGTTGGGACATGTAATATTCCGCATGTCATGCTGCTAATTTATTTCTTTATCAGTAAATCCGTAATTCTAGATTCATTATCAATTTCAACCTCGTAAAACAAGTAACAAAACGCTGCGTTCAAAACACATCTGCGGGCGATTTGGCAGCAGACCGCCTTGCGTTAGTTTTTACGAAATGGTACGGGTTCCGGTCGTTCTGAAAGCAATGGCAAACTACTGAACGTAAACTTGCCAAGAGATCACAACAGCAACAATGCTGTAAAGGATTTGCAACTAACTTTTAAGACAAGTAACGGACATTTTCCAAGACATTGACGCTTATTGGTTATAACGTTTTAATCCCATGTTTGTATTGACCAATCAACTAAATCGCTGGCATTGTCAATATCACACCCGGAAGCTCAGATGAATAGAAAAACAAAGTCTCCGTGTCAATGGGGATTTGAACACATGGCTTTGTGCAAATAAGAGCATGAACACTAACACAAGACAGCTTACAACGGGTGTCATTGTCTAGTTACCTGTAGGGCGGGTTGTTGCTGAAGGTGTAACGTGATGACTTGCTCGCGGTCACCGGCTGCTCATCCTTAAACCAGGTTACTTGTGGAGGAGGATAGCCCGTGATGTTGCACATAAAGATGACATACAACCCTTCACTAACACGGCTGGAACCAGTGGTCTGGTCATGCAGAACTGGTCTGACACTATCTGCATGGATTGGCAATATCGTGTGTTGGTATAGTCCAGAAACAAAGCAATTTGAAATGCATATTACAGACCAGTGTTTCAATTATAAATAATAGATTATGGTAACATTATCGTGAATATTTAATCCACAAAAATAACATCTGCTGCAGCTGGCTAACTTGAAGGAATAAAATAATAGTACAACTATCACATACAATTATTTACCTTCTACTGTAATAATTCAAAGAACAGTAAGTTAAAAATTATGAAAAATCATCAGTTACTTCGTATGGTTATGAATATATTGTTATTATAAACACTGCACTAAACATAAAAATAAATATCATACTGTTTATAGACCAAAATAAAAATAGGAAGTTAACCGAATATGAACAAATGTATGTTTAAGCACCGGACCACATAAAGTGGCGTGGCAGGAACCCGCTGTATGTATGTGAAGTAATAGCACCATCACATGTTATAAGCCCGTAGGAATAGATAGGTGTCCCTCCCTTAGCGAACATCGAGAGCTGGCATCGAACCCTCACTCGACCACATGCATGCTATTACCAGAATAATGTTCTAACCTCTATACCAAAACAAATGTGTTTCACTATAAGTTATGTGTTATAATAGGACAAGAATCCTATAATATCAACAATCAAGCCTGGTAATTAAAGTATTCTAAGATACTCGTTGTGTTTAATCCCACAATTACAGTATATTATATAACGTCAATCTCACCACGGCCCATACATTATGTTTGTGTGTGTATGTGTGTGTGCGCGCGTGTGTGTGTGTATATATGTGTGTGAGAGAGAGAAAGATAGAGAGAGAGAGAGAGAGAGAGAGAGAGAGAGAGAGAGAGAGAGAGAGAGAGAGAGAGAGAGAGAGAGAGAGAGAGATGGTAAATGTATATGGGCAAAATAAAACCATAAAGAAAACAGAAACTGACAGCAAACTGCACAGTATATGGTCACAGATGTCAATGTAGGCACCTAGCATATGACTGACCCAGCTTCTCGTGGACTTCAGGTGATCGTTTACTTGACTCGACAAAACCAGAGACAAAACACACGTGAGTCATGGGCATAGTGAAAACAGTATACAGTAGATGGCATCACCACCATCATCATGTGCCCTGCCAACTGGCGTGGCGTTCATGCATTTCACAGATCTTGGTCCTTCAAGGACGGAATCAATTATGTTGATTATATTCCTCCACACCACCGTCTCAGTCGGTACAGCACACGGTCTCTCGATTTGTCCCTGCCTCTTCTACCCCTTATTTGTCCAGTCGGCAGGATGTTCTCCTGTGCCTGTCTTCTACTTGTCTCAGACGTAGTCAGTCAGCAAGTAACAGACTCTTTTACATGTCTTCACGTGTATTGGGCATATGGTGCTAGTTACATATTTGTATAAACTAATCGGAGCTCAGTGGTCGATGTGGTCTTTTACTTCCCGTGATATTTCTTGGTACCCATTTGAGGATGTGGCCACCAGGTAGTCCAGGCCAATTCTATAAATCTCCGTCCATACTAATTTCACATCGTGTCTACCTGACCGACAGGCAAGCGTCTAGCTAATAGGTTGTCGCGGCTTCGACAGTACATACAAACACGATCATGTGGTTTACCTGTGAGCGTCAGGTGGTAGCTAGCTGGGGGTAGTACATACAAAGACGTTCATGCTGTGATTTACCTGTGAGCACCAGGTGGTAGCTAGCCTGGAGGTCCACATTTCTAAAAGACGTCGTTCCCACACAGAGATAAATTCCTTCGTCAGACTTGTCCAGTTTGCTCCACGTGATTGTCACATGTCTCATGTTGTTCAGCCTAGAAATAAGAAACATACGAAAACAAATGACATTTGACATCACATTTGTTACAAACAATACAGCAATAATAATAATAATAATAATAATAATAATAATAATAATAATAATAACAATAACAATAACGATAATAATAATAATAATAATAATAATAATAATAATAATAATAATAATAATAATAATAATAATAATAATAATAATAATAAACAATGATCAACATTTAAAGAGCTGTGTCCTTCTAATGATGAACCGGAAAACTAATCAATTTGTACGTGAAGACCATGACAATCATTCAGGCATTGATTTGTTTTGCCAATAATGTCAGCTATAAAGTGAGGCAATAAAACAAATGTCCTCTTCTTGCTAGCCATGTCAGTTTCTATCATAACTGACTTCCATTAGCAGTCAATGAAGACAGTATCCACTAAAGCAGCTCTAAGATGTGGTCTAGCCAAGACCACGCCTTATTTACTTTTAAATCTCAGATGGAGTATATCATCAATACATTAAACTTACTTAGCTTCACAAGCAAGGTAAGATCATAGCTCCTTTGCAGGCATGAAAGTTCCACTCTCACTTATGGAAGTTACAATGAAATATGGATCAAGTATATAACTTGGTGTAACAAATCAAATTCAGGACCCCTGTCCCCGCTAGGTGGGCTTTGGGTATATGATGATAGTCCCTTATGTTTAGACAAGCCGGAACTCATTATCTCGCCTGCAGCCTTTATTTGCCATGTAATTTCCTGGTACCTATGTTCATCATGTCAATGAACAACCGAAGACATTGACCACCGGGGAGGCAGGCCAACATGGTAACTTAATATAGTTACAATTATTTTATACATTGCTTTAGCTAAGAATTAAATATATTTTGCATAAATGGACACATACATTAGATTGTCAACTACTGTTTGGATAAATTCTTCACATACTCATTATAGATAAGCCGGGACTCGTTGGTTAAACTCTTTGTGGTAATCGCTGTAATGGTCTCTTGAGAGTTAGTGATGTTGCCACTGCTGTTGTCAACTATGCTGTTGGAGGTTATTACTCCAGTTCTGCTGCTTGTACTGTTTGTGTGGTCTGGTATTTCTCTCTGCTGTTTCTTGTACAAGTTAACAGAGCTGTAGATCCACTTGTTGGCTGAGCATGTCACTTTCAGGCTCTCTCCTTTCACGGGAATGTGCGTCAGGTTATCACTCACAGAGAGAAGCTGCTCCTCATCTGAAATATATGTATATATGTGCATGTAGTCATCTGTCTCTGTCTCTGTCTGTCTGTCTGTCTGTCTGTCTGTCTGTCTGTCTGTCTGTCTGTCTCTCTCTCTCTCCTCTCTCTCTCTCTCTCTCTCTCTCTCTCTGTCTATCTGTCTGTCTCTGTCCGTCTGTCTGTCGGTCTGTCTGTCTGTCGGTCTGTCTGTCTGTCTGTCTGTCTGTCTGTCTGCCTCTCACACATAATTACATGCATGCACATGCTCACACAGACACGCACATGTCACTGCACTCTATAAAAGATCAGCGAACGCGCCAGTTTCATGTTAGGGGGTTAAACTGGCAATATCATGAGCGTGGTAGTTTCATGGTTAGGGGGTTAAACTGGAAATATCATGAGCGTGGTAGTTTCATGGATAGGGGGTTAAACTGGCAATATCATGAGCGTGGTAGTTTCATGGTTAGGGGGTTTAAACTGGAAATATCATGAGCGTGGTAGTTTCATGGTTAGGGGGTTATAAACTGGCAATATCATGAGCGTGGTAGTTTCATGGTTAGGGGGTTAAACTGGAAATATCATGAGCGTGGTAGTTTCTGGTTATGGGGTTAAACTGGCAATATCATGAGCGTGGTAGTTCATGGTTAGGGGGTTAAACTGGCAATATCATGAGCGTGGTAGTTTCATGGTTAGGGGGTTAAACTGGAAATATCATGAGCGTGGTAGTTTCATGGTTAGGGGGTTAAACTGGCAATATCATGAGCGTGGTAGTTTCATGGTTAGGGAGTTCAACTGGCAATATCATGAGCGTGGTAGTTTTATGGTTAGGGGGTTAAACTGGCAATATCATGAGCGTGGTAATTCATGGTTAGGGGGTTAGACTGGCAATATCATGAGCGTGGTAGTTTCATGGTTAGGGGTTTAAACTGGCAATATCATGAGAGTGGTAGTTTCATGGTTAGGGGGTTAAACTGGCAATATCATGAGCGTGGTAGTTTCATGGTTAGGGGGTTAAACTGGCAATATCATGAGCGTGGTAGTTTCATGGTTAGGGGGTTAAACTGGCAATATCATGACCGTGGTTGTTTCATGGTTAGGGGGTTAAACTGACAATATCATGAGAGTGGTAGTTTCATGGTTAGGGGGTTAAACTGGCAATATCATGAGCGTGGTAGTTTCATGGTTAGGGGGTTAAACTGGCAATATCATGAGCGTGGTAGTTTCATGGTTAGGGGGTTAAACTGGCAATATCATGAGCGTGGTAGTTTCATGGTTAGGGGGTTAAACTGGCAATATCATGAGCGTGGTATTTTCAGGGTTAGGGGGTTAAACTGGCAATATTATGAGCTGGTGTTTCAGGGTTTAGGGGGTTAAACTGGCAATATCATGAGCGTGTAGTTTCATGGTTAGGGGGTTAAACTGGCAATATCATGAGCGTGGTAGTTTCATGGTTAGGGGGTTAAACTGGAAATATCATGAGCGTGGTAGTTCATGGTTGGGGGGGTTAAACTGGCATTATCATGAGCGTGGTAGTTTCATGGTTAGGGGGTTAAACTGGCAATATCATGAGCGTGGTAGTTTCATGGTTAGGGGTTAAACTGGCAATATCATGAGCGTGGTAGTTTCATGGTTAGGGGGTTAAACTGGCATATTCATGAGCGTGGTAGTTTCATGGTTAGGGGGTTAAACTGGCAATATCATGAGCGTGGTAGTTTCATGGTTAGGGGGTTAAACTGGCATTATCATGAGCGTGGTAGTTTCATGGTTAGGGGGTTAAACTGGCAATATCATGAGCGTGGTAGTTTCATGGTTAGGGGGTTAAACTGGCATATCATGAGCGTGGTAGTTTCATGGTTAGGGGGTTAAACTGGCAATATCATGAGCGTGGTAGTTTCATGGTTAGGGGGTTTAAACTGGCAATATCATGAGAGTGGTAGTTTCATGGTTAGGGGGTTAAACTGGCAATATCATGAGCGTGGTAGTTTCATGGTTAGGGGGTTAAACTGGCAATATCATAAGCGTGGTAGTTTCATGGTTAGGGGGTTAAACTGGCAATATCATGAGCGTGGTAGTTTCATGGTTAGGGGGTTAAACTGGCAATATCATGAGCGTGGTAGTTTCATGGTTAGGGGGTTAAAACTGGCAATATCATGAGCGTGGTAGTTTCATGGTTAGGGGTTAAACTGGCAATATCATGAGCGTGGTAGTTTCATGGTTAGGGGGTTAAACTGGCAATATCATGAGCGTGGTAGTTTCATGGTTAGGGGGTTAAACTGGCAATATTATGAGCGTGGTAGTTTCATGGTTAGGGGGTTAAACTGGCAATATCATGAGCGTGGTAGTTTCATGGTTAGGGGGTTTAAACTGGCAATATCATGAGCGTGGTAGTTTCATGGTTAGGGGGTTAAACTGGCAATATCATGAGCGTGGTAGTTTCATGGTTAGGGGGGTTAAACTGGCATTATCATGAGCGTTGTAGTTTCATGGTTAGGGGGTTAAACTGGCAATATCATGAGCGTGGTAGTTTCATGGTTAGGGGGTTAAACTGGCAATATCATGATCGTGGTAGTTTCATGGTTTAGGGGGTTAAACTGGCAATATCATGAGCGTGGTAGTTTCATGGTTAGGGGTTTAAACTGGCAATATCATGAGCGTGGTAGTTTCATGGTTAGGGGGTTAAACTGGCAATATCATGAGCGTGGTAGTTTCATGGTTAGGGGGTTAAACTGGCATTATCATGAGCGTGGTAGTTTCATGGTTAGGGGGTTAAACTGGCAATATCATGAGCGTGGTAGTTTCATGGTTAGGGGTTAAACTGGCAATATCATGAGCGTGGTAGTTTCATGGTTAGGGGGTTAAACTGGCAATATCATGAGCGTGGTAGTTTCATGGTTAGGGGGTTAAACTGGCAATATCATGAGCGTGGTTGTTTCATGGTTAGGGGGTTAAACTGGCAATATCATGAGAGTGGTAGTTTCATGGTTAGGGGGTTAAACTGGCAATATCATGAGCGTGGTAGTTTCATGGTTAGGGGGTTAAACTGGCAATATCATAAGCGTGGTAGTTTCATGGTTAGGGGGTTAAACTGGCAATATCATGAGCGTGGTAGTTTCATGGTTAGTGGGTTAAACTGGCAATATCATGAGCGTGGTAGTTTCATGGTTAGGGGGTTAAACTGGTAATATCATGAGCGTGGTAGTTTCATGGTTAGGGGGTTAAACTGGCAATATCATGAGCGTGTAGTTTCATGGTTAGGGGGTTAAACTGGCAATATCATGAGCGTGGTAGTTTCATGGTTAGGGGGGTTAAACTGCAATATCATGAGCTTGGTAGTTTCATGGTTAGGGGGTTAAACTGGCATTATCATGAGCGTGGTAGTTTCATGGTTAGGGGGTTAAACTGGCAATATCATGAGCGTGGTAGTTTCATGGTTAGGGGGTTTAAACTGGCAATATCATGAGCGTGGTAGTTTCATGGTTAGGGGGTTAAACTGGCAATATCATGAGCGTGGTAGTTTCATGGTTAGGGGTTAAACTGGCCATATCATGAGCGTGGTAGTTTCATGGTTAGGGGTTAAACTGGCAATATCATGAGCGTGGTAGTTTCATGGTTAGGGGTTAAACTGGCAATCATGAGCGTGGTAGTTTCATGGTTTAGGGGGTTAAACTGGCAATATCATGAGCGTGGTAGTTTCATGGTTAGGGGGTTAAACTGGCAATATCATGAGCGTTGGTAGTTTCATGGTTAGGGGTTAAACTGGCAATATCATGAGCGTGGTAGTTTCATGGTTAGGGGTTAAACTGGCAATATCATGAGCGTGGTAGTTTCATGGTTAGGGGGTTAAACTGGCAATATCATGAGCGTGGTAGTTTCATGGTTAGGGGGTTAAACTGGCATTATCATGAGCGTGGTAGTTTCATGGTTAGGGGGTTAAACTGGCAATATCATGAGCGTGGTAGTTTCATGGTTAGGGGGTTAAACTGGCAATATCATGAGCGTGGTAGTTTCATGGTTAGGGGGTTAAACTGGCAATATCATGAGCGTGGTAGTTTCATGGTTAGGGGGTTAACTGGCATTATCATGAGCGTGGTAGTTTCATGGTTAGGGGGTTAAACTGGAAATATCATGAGCGTGGTAGTTTCATGGTTAGGGGGTTAAACTGGCAATATCATGAGCGTGGTAGTTTCATGGTTAGGGGGGTTAAACTCGCAATATCATGAGCGTGGTAGTTTCATGGTTAGGTGGTTAAACTGGCAATATCATTATTGTTTTTGTTTACTTGATGGCATAGTTTTGTTTACGATATGTCAGTAATGTATTCTACATAAGTATTCGCAACAATCTATGGATAACTAAGTAACTAGAATTACACAATCACAGCGAACACGCAGATAAGAGAGAAAAGATACAAGTATTTAGCAATGTCAATAGCTTTCATAGCATTCAACGCCAGAACTAAGTTAATTAGAATTATTAGATTAAAATGCTCACAAGGACAGCACAGAAAAGGTACAATTCTTCAGGAAGATCATTAGTTTTCACATCAATTAAAGCCTTGACTAAATATCTAGAATTATAAGATTATAGTGTTCATAATTTTCAGAGAAAACGTGCAAAAGTTGAGTTAAGCTGAGTCACAAACCGACATCACAACACTCAGGACATTCCCACATTCTTTCCGTACTCATCTTCAACAGCCAGCTAAGAGCCCCAATGCTAATGTTACCAGTAGCAGTCTGATCATGTGTCCGTCAGTACTTTCGTCGGGTTCCCGGGTGTCGGCCAGATCCTCTAGTCTCAGTCTGAAGAACTATTCTCTCTAGGCCGTGATGATCTGTCTGTTCTTGCCCACTATACACACGATCCCAATAAACATGATGCCTTGTCATGCACCAATGCCCCTCCGAGCTATGCAGACCCAGCCAATATGTCCGCCTGCTCGTTTCGCACCCCACGACCATGTAATGGAATGGGGATTTAACAGGTGCTCTCTATTTTTGATTGCTGAAATGAAGCTGCCACTCTGCCCGAAGGATGCCTGTCTTCAACGTTCACATGATACTTTGTGAGTCCTTTACATTCACGACTTGCGCGTGATGATTGTCCTCCAGCCGCTATGACTGCCTTCATATCCTTTTTCATACTAGATGATGAGGTATCATATGCCAGACTCTCCTGCACCAAACACCGTCCGTCAACCCTCGCCACAAACTCCCAAGAACTTCTTTTACCCCTTAGTACAGTCATCCGCGGATATGATTTCAATTGTCCGGTCGCGAATTGTTGTGGATCAATTAGAAAATGTACAACAAAGTCACTAATACTCTAATCTTATGTTACAGGGTTAAAAACAATGTATGTCGTACCTATCTGTGGTTATTTGCATGTAGTTCAATAATACACAACTAAGCAGTAGAATTCTAGATGTCATGCAGTGAACATATTACAATCATACTAGAACTCAGACAATCACATCGCCTGAATTTGGTTTTTACGTTTAATAATCATAAACTCCAAAAACAGAAGTTGCCTTTAATTGATCTTGTCTAGAAAAGTTTACCATCAATTCATGAATGATGACCTACCAGACACAATGACCATGACCACCTGGCAGGAGCTTGCGTACAGGTTGACGGCCCGACACTTGAGGAAGCCGGTCACGTTTGGGAGGATGCTCAGACTATCTATGTAACTGCCCACACTCTTCTGTGTAAGTTTGTCACTCCTGCTTTCTTTCAACACGTGCTCAAATTTAATGTCAGTTGGGAAACACTTGACAGACTGGCATGGCTGTCGAATACAAACAGTTGTTGAAACTAGTCACAACACATAGCAAGGCTTCCAGACTGGGAGCCGTCTAAAGTATTCACCGGACTCTCTTCTGCAGGACCCGTAGTCATGGGTTCGAATTCACATTGGGGAGAATTTTTTTTTAAAATTCATCTGGTCTTCCAGATCAAAAAGTCGCTTAAAAGTCGACAGGGTCGACTTCATTGCAGCGGATTGTTATCCCATATGGCTCAGTCTCTATCCGTAGCGCTGAAAGCTTCGCACAAAGTACGAATTCATTAGTTCCAGCAACGACACACAGGAGTCTCCGAAATAAATGCACTCGTGAACAGAAGGACACTGCCCGGATTCGAACACACAACCTTCGGAGCCGGAGGCAGACGGCTTAACCACTTCGCCACGCGACTCCCGGGCTTTCAGGTCAACCCAGCCTTAATTGTAACCAGGAAATGCCTTGGGAGGTAAAGGCGGTCTGTATGATTCTAAAACCACCCCCCCCCCCCCAGCGAGTGCAGACTGGTCTATACACATATGGCTCTAGCACCGCATGCTTAACTTGCTTGCGGTATAATCTCTAAGCGTAACTTCAGTGAGGGGGATCATATAGTTTACATCACAACATTTTTGAACAACACTTATTCTAGTCTCAAGTGTAGTAGACTCATAGTTTATCAGACAGGTCTGTCAGCTGGGTTGTTTGTTTTGTTTTGTTTTGTTTTTTTTGTGCTTCTATAGTTTGTTTCATGCCCTAGATTCACCAAGAGACTATTCAGTGATAACTTTCCGGCGAAGTCTCAGTGATCTTGACTTGTGGATGTCTGCTTTCAGATTCCAACGCTTGTTGTGGTTGTTGGTTTTATCCTATTCTTCAGGCCTGACGCAACTGGTCTTCTTGGGCTGTTCCACATACATCCGTAGATGTTGATCTCAGCTTTTGACTGCAGTGTGTATGAGTCTGCAGGTGTTGATCTCAACATTTGTCTGTATTGTGTACGAGTCTGCAGGTGTTGACCCTCAGTTTTTAGCTATATTGTGTATGAGTCTGCAGGTGTTGACCTCAGGTTTTGGCTGTATTGTGTATCAGTCTGCAGGTGTTAACCTCAAGTTCTAGCTGTATTGTGTATGAGTCTGCAGGTGTTGACCCTCAGTTTTTAGCTATATTGTGTATCAGTCTGCAGGTGTTGACCTCAGCTTTTGGCTGTATTGTGTATCAGTCTGCAGGTGTTGACCTCAAGTTTTAGCTGTATTGTGTATGAGTCTGCAGGTGTTGACCCTCAGTTTTTAGCTATATTGTGTATCAGTCTGCAGGTGTTGACCTCAGCTTTTGGCTGTATTGTGTATCAGTCTGCAAGTGTTGACCTCAGTTTTTGGCTGTATTGTGTATGAGTCTGCATGTGTTGTCACGTATGTGTTTCATCCAGCAGTCCTTTCCAAGAAGACGTTGCTATACGCGCTACCTTAAAAGTAGAGGCTATTAAAAATTACGACAGGAGAAGTAACGAACTTAACTTTGGTTTTAAATAAGGCCCATTGATTGGCTGAGCCCCGACAACAAAGGCGCTTTAGGAGACACAGGCAAAGCTAGACTCGCCATGTTTTGTTCTAGATAGTAGTCACACATTGAGTCAGTGGGGCTTAATTTAATCGCCCCTTTATCCTCCCTGCGCTTAGGCGCTGGAGAGATGCGGGTGGAATATTTGGCACTGGATTTATAGTCAACATACTTGGATTTAGAGGCAGGAAACTGGGTTATCAGCCTACCCCTAATATTCTACAGAGAGTGCTGGATACTGCCACACACCCTGAACCTGTATGTCAATGCCTGGATAATTAATGGACTTTGACCAAGCTGAAGTGGATTCCCTACCTCTGGGAACTTACAGACGGTGTTTATCATTTCAATGTCTGCAAAGGCATGAGGAATGCCTGGCCTAGCCTAGATGAATCCAGCGTATACCCTCTTCTAAATGTCACCGCCTGATTCCACGTTCAACCGTCATATACCAGAGGCCCATGGATAGTCTGGGGTTCACCATCATTGAACAGTATGGATTTAACATCTGCTTTTGTGGACTCCCAGCTTCCTTTGAATCTTCTCATCCATCATATCCCAGACATGGACAATCAAGCACTATACCAACTCCCGGTCAATCAAGTCGTGTATTTAGATGAAGAAAGAGATGCCTACATCTTAACCCAGAAAAGGGCTGGAATATTTATGCCCAATTCAAGTTAGCTCTGTCAGGAAATACTATGGATAATGTGATGTCCCTCCCCATCCAAATATGTGCTGAAAGTTTACGTGCCTGATCCTGTTTGAATCAATCACATGGACAGTGGAAGTCTTATACCTGTGTGTTACACCACGCCGGAACGCTTCAGGCTTATACCTGTCTGATATACCACGCCGGAATGCCCCTAGTTACTTAGCAGCTGTGACTTGGTGGATTACAGTATATACATGGTGGATTCATATGGATTACCCCTTCATGTTTAACTTTTGGATATATGATCCGGAGGTGGAAGCTCTGTGTATGTGTGTGTGTGTGTGTGTGATCCCCAATTTTCTGAATAGGTGGATATATATATATATATATATATATATATATATATATATATATATATATATATATATATATATATATATATATATATATATATATATATATATATAAAGCAGCTGTTTTCCTTGATTATAGCGAGTGGGATTATGGCAGACTTGTTTCTAGTGGATAATGAAGGAGAAGGAGTCATCAACAGATACATAGGATAATACCAGAGACAGATTATATAGTTTTTCTTTATATATGTCTTGTTTTGGTTAGTTTTCATTTGCTTTGTCTTGGGTGTGACACATGTGTATTTGATGTGAACCTTTTTGGGGGGATTTTTGGAGAACTCTGTTCTGGTTGTATACTTTGTGTGCATTGCCTGAATATGATCATTTCTTTCATTTATATGTCACTGTCAAAGACTGAAACATAGAGGCCGGAGGTCGGCCTCAAGATAGAAGACCACCGGGAAGAGCGGTCAACCTCAAGTAGATTAGAGGTAATACAGCGCCCCGATATAAGGGCCGGGTAGATGATAGAATGGGGGACTATTAACTAATTTTCTCATGAGACACGGAGACGTCGACCAGATAGTTAGCACTCTGGTCACGACAGAATCACGCCTACGTGATAGCCACGATTGCCACTCAATAGGAGACAGCTAATATAAGCGTGCTGAATGTAACGGCACGCAAAAAGGCGAAGGACGCATCAAGGTCCTTCCGCGTGCTGTGTAGCCACGCGAGTAGGAAAGTCAGACTGGGGACTGACTTCGTAGCGAGCAGATCGTTTAGTGTTGATAGGAGTTTTGTGTAGCCAAATAGATAGAGATTAGCAATAGGGTTAGGAAACTAGTGATAGGCAATTCTGTGGCTTTGTGTGTGATTTGATAGCGACTGTTTTGTAATTGTAAAGAGCCAACGGCAATAAAAATGTATATTTCATTTCCTCTCACACGACTTGCAAGTTTCTTGTGTGGTGTGGGAGAAGTAATCCGATGATGCCTGAAACATTGGTTGTTGACAGGCGATGATTAATGTGGTGTCAGAAGTGTGGCTTGGACAAATGTTCAAGCTATTACACTTACCCACGGCTCTAGACTAGGGTTACAAATAGTGAATTAAACGTTTAATTTGTGTCAGTGACTGATGACGTGTGCAGACTAGTACGAGTTGCGAGCTAAACTGTGCCTATCGTGACAAAATAATGCTTATTTGTGTTTATTAAAATATTATGTACTTAATCATGTGTTCCTCAAAGTTGTAAGTATTCATATTATTATTTTCTTTCATTTATTTATTCAATTACTGATTTGCTTATGAATAACTATCAAATATGAGTCATGGCGGAGCGATACATATGCCAGCAACATTATCGATTTTTGCAAGCTAAAAATAGCGCTGCGCCTCTGACGTAGTACGATTGACAAGCAGTTGTTCTACGCCATTCACATTCAGCATCTGATTGTTTACAAATCGTCAAGCTGCTGCCCGCCTGAATCTGTACTTTATATTAACTATTATTTGTTTATTTAAGTTAGTAATTGAATATATTTAGTTATTTGAACATTATTATTATATTTTTATTTATTTGAAAGCAGTTATTGAATTTTTTTCGTACTCTTTCTATTTGTTTACCGTCACGATGGCACTACTTTTGGCCATGCAAATTAGACTTGGTCTGCACAACACTTCCATAGAGTAAACTAGGTTAGTAACGAAAGGCATAAAACGGTAGAACGAAGACAGGACATTGACAATTTAATATTAATTAAACTATATTCTGTTTGTTCGTGGGCATGTCATTGTGATTGTACCAAATTGTCGAGAATATTATATGTCGTTTACTATTTGCTAATTGTTGCTGCTCTGTGAACCAGGGTGAACAACAGCTGATTAGAAAACTCGTGTGTATGCCGAAGTGCCAAACGAGGTGACCTGTGTTAACGGATTGGTGTTCCTGATTCTCGGGAACATTAAGTTGAGTATACTCAATATATTTGGCATGCAATGTGATTAATAGTGCATCTTTTTTTTTCAGAGTGTGATGCATTAGCATATTTTTGTGCTCTGTTTTTTTTTTTCCAGGATAAAATTGTCCAGGTTATAAACAAAGAGTACAATTTATAGTACTCAGATAATAAGAAACATAACATATCAAAGATAAATAAGTGATTAAGAGCTCAGTGCGGGTCAACGCTAGCCAATTACCAAATAACATGGCGACTTTAGCTGATTTTGTAAAAGCAGGTAAAGAATTACAATACACAGGAAAGGAGCTAGAACAGTATGCTGATCAACAATTTAAAGAAGCAAAAGATGCTGAGAGAGATGAACGTGCACGAGAAAGACAACACCAAATAGAACTAGCTGAGATAACAAAACAAAAAGAATTAGAAATTAAACAAAAAGAATGGAGATTAAGCAACAACAGTTAGAAACATGATAAGGAAATTAAACAGAAGGAACTAGAATTAAAACAGAAGCAATTAGATCAAGAGAAAGAACTAAAGCAAAAAGAGATAGATGAAATGGCAAGAGTTAAGGAAAAACAAATTCAGGTAGAATCAGAGACACAGTTAAAGATGAAAGGTATGGATGTAGACTCACACGCAGAGATCTCTGCCACTAAACTAAAAAGTCAACAAGAAGAAAATAAGTTCAACAAATACAAAAATATTATCAAACCATATTGTAAAGAAGATTCCATATCAGCCTGGACAGAAAATGTCGAGTATCAGTTTAAATACCACCAAGTTCCAATAGAGATGTGGGCTATGATTTATATGAAGAACCTAAGTGGTGAGCCCCTTAAAGTGATAGAATCTATACCAACTGATCTTAGATCCAACTATCAGTACATCCATGATAGGATAATGCAACACTTTTTACTTGATGCCCCTGGGTATCAGGTTCAGTTCTCAAATTTAAAACCAAAACCTAGTGAGACTTTCATTGATTACGTCTCAAATGTTCAAAGTGTACTAGATAGGTGGCTTAAAGCAGCTAACATAGGAAAAGACTTTGACAGACTTAAAAATTTAATAGCCATGGATAAAGTCATATCCACTATACCATCTCCGTTTGCTAAATTCCTGCAGCAGTCAGACATTGAGAACATAGAACAATTCGAAAAGAAAGGCTCTGCATATTTTTCTTCAAATAGAGATATTTTTAAGACTTCAAATGACTCTGAAGTAGTTTCTTTTGTAAAGGACCAACCTAAAAACTATCAAAGTAATAGAAAACCATTTCATAGAGTCGACAAGAAGGATAGGAAAGTGTCAAAATGTATCTACTGTCAACTTTTGCATGACACTTATTCTATGTGTGATAAATCACCAAACTATCCGGCACATCTTGAAAATGTTATTAAGAAGCAACAAAACAAAAGATCTGCATACAGGCGTGCAATCAAATGCTTCTTTTGTTCCAGCTACGGCCATTATTCAAATAAGTGCCTGGGCCGCCAACGCATGAAAGCCAACAATGCTATTTTGATTGATACATCTTCTGATAGTGGTAGTGAGACTGAGTGTGAAGTTGAAAATGAATTACCTGTTAACCAATCTGAAGATGTGTGTTGTGTAAACGATATGTTGAGTTTTGACAATTGTGAACGATGTCACCAATTTCATGCAGACGGAAAATTAGAAAGTGGACATACAGTACCATTCTCAACTGAGAGTGTAAATGCAGCCTTAGCCTCCAGAGGCAATTTGGTGTTCCACAATGCAATGGTCAATGATAGACCATGCCTATGTTTGCTTGATAGCGGCAGCACCCTTATTGGACTTAGAAAGGAACTAGTGAGTCCAGATGATTATACAGGTGACTCTCTCAAATGCCGAACCTTTTCGGGTAACATTGAAATTTACCCTTTGGCCAAAGCTCGTATTAACACTCCTTTCCTTTCTGGTACCTTTACTTGTGCAATACTTGACAACCCTTGTACTTATTTAATTTTGGGTTGTTTACCCCAATTGAAACAATGTACTAGCGATGAAATAGCTGCATGGGAAAAATTAAATGTAGCTAATGCAACAACCAGAGCAGACGCTATAAAACATCAAGACTCACTATAAAATGAGAGACTACTGTTGCTTTCCCCAACTAGCACAGATGATACCACCAGACAAAAATTTATAGAACAGCAGAAAGCTGATCCTAATGTGTCTCCATATTTAAAATTATTGAAAGAAAGAGCCAAAGTGACCAAAAACGCATCATGGTTTTTTAACTGAATAATGGTATTCTTACTAGGTATTATACAACTGGTAACCATGAGATTCAGCAAACGGTGTTACCTGTACAACACCGCCTGACTGTGCTAAAGATTGCACATGAGTCACCGTTTGCTGGTCACCTTGCATACGACAAAACCAGGGCCAGAATTCAGGCTCATTTCTATTGGCCAGGTTTTTGCAATGATATAAAATTATTTTGTCGTTCTTGTAATGTCGGTCAACAATTAGTACGTAAGGGTAAACATCCTACAGCTGAAGTACAACCTTCTACACTGGCTTCTAGGCCATTTGAAAGTGTGGCGATAGATATTGTTGGACCCCTGAATCAGGTGTCCAGCAAAGGAAATCGCTTCATATTAACGATGGTCGACCTATGTTCAAGGTGGGTTGAGGCAGTAGCTTTGAAATACATCACCTCCAAAGATGTTGCCAATGTATTTCTACATCTGTTCTCACGATTCGGATTTCCACGTACCATCTTATACGATCGTGGAACTCAATTCATATCGGCTGCAACGCAAGCCCTTACAAAAATGTTAGGGATTAAACAGCATTTTACAACAGCGTACCATCCAGCCAGCAATGGGATAGTAGAGAAAATTAACGGAGATCTTAAGCATATGCTGGCTAAGGTGACATCAGAAAACCCAGCTGATTGGGATACACTGTTACCAACAGTGCTGTTCGCCTATCGGGAGATTCCCCATTCAAGCACGGGTTTCTCACCGTTTGAATTAGTATACGGGGCTAACCCACGTGGACCCCTAACCATTTACCATCAGGTAATAACTAATTCCATGGAAATTCCAACCCCAAAATCACCTTATGAAATGGTGACAGAAACACGAGACAAAATCATGAAATCGTGTATTATAGCTAAGGCAGCTTTGGAGAGGAAGGGTCAAATCTATCGCCAATACGCAAACAAAGGTGCGAGAACAATTGATCTTGAACCAGATCAAGACATACTTTTGTTACTTCCAGACAAACGAAATTTATTATTGACCTCATGGCAAGGGCCATTCAAGGTGGTGAGTAAAATTTCAGATGTTGACTATGAAATATCAATAAACGGACACTTAAAGATATTCCATGTCAACATGTTGAAACCTTACTTTTCACGACAAGAGACAGAAGTAGAGACAGACGAACACAGTGCACCCACACCTAGTGAGCAGACGACAGACATACACAACGCAACTACACTAGTTAGCGAGACTGGCAAATCCGACGATATCCATACACCTAGTGAGCTTACATAATACGCACTTAGCACCACCACCGTACTGAATCAGGTAGACGACGACGGAATGGAACTACCTGTTCCCATTGTAGACAAGACTGCGACATTAGATAGCATACGGATATAACAGGGACTAACAGACAGTCAACGACGACAATTAGTAGAATTAGTGACGGAGTATAAAGACATATTTTCTGACATTCCAGGTAGGACGGACAGAATCGAGCACTCCATTCTTCTTTCGGACTCTAAGCCTATCAAATGCAGGCCGTACTCTATCCCACTCAGCTATAGAGAAAGTCTAAATAAGGAAATTCTTAATTTAGAAACTAGTGGGATCATCCAGAAATCCACATCTGAGTACTCCTTTCCAATCGTCCTAGTTAAGAAAAAAGACTCCACAATTCGTTTGTGTGTGGACTATCGAAACTCAACAACGTCACTAAGATCGACGCAGAACCAATTCCTTCCTGCGAAGATCTTATTCTTGACATGTCCACCTCCAAAATCTTTTCTAAATTAGATCTTACTAAGGGATATTGGCAGGTCCCTATGCAAACTCAATCCATTCATCTTACTGCTTTTTCAACACCTTTAGGACTGTACGAGTGGCGTTTTCTTCCTTTCGGACTTCGAAACGCTCCTGCCACTTTCGTACGCTTAACTAGAGATCTACTTCATGGAGTGACGAATACAGTGACTTATATAGATGATATATGTATCCATACTGATGACTGGACAACACACTTACTGAAACTAAGACATGTCTTCGATAGGTTGCGACTCTTCGGTCTCACTGTCAAACCGAGCGAAGTCGAATTGGGTCTAAAAGAAATTGATTTTTTGGGTCATGTCATTTCACAAGGTCAACTTAAGACTGACAATAGAATTATTACCAAAATTATGAACCTGACCATGCCTACCACAAAGAAGCAGGTCAGAAGCCTTTTGGGATTAGTAAATTACTATAGCAAATTCATACCAAACTTAACGGAAATTACAAGTGTATTTTCCAATGTTTTAAAAGCATCTGTAAAATTAGATGTCAAAGATGCATTATTAATTTCTGCATTGTCAAAATTGAAAATCCTGTTTAGTAATGTACCAATCCTTCGCTTGCCTAATCCTAGGCTCGTTTATTATCTTAGGACAGATGCCAGCAGAATCTCCATCGCTGCAGTACTAGGCCAATTTTATGATGGCATCTTCCATCCGATTTGCTACGTGAGCCGTAAGATCACACCTGCTGAGTCCAGATATTCCATATCAGAGTTGGAAGCCCTAAGCGTCATCTATGCGGTGAGAAAGCTCCATCGATTTCTAGCGGGTGTTCACTTCGTTGTCCAGACTGACAACTCCCCAATCACGGTCACACAAAGTGGTGTGCATCGGAATGACCGTATATACAGGTGGTCGCTAATACTACAAAACTATACTTTTAGTATAGAGCATATTAAGGGTAAGGACAACATTCTGGCTGATACCCTTAGTCGACCATCTGAGGTAGAAATACCAGGAGATTCCACATAAGAGTGTAGAGTAATAGATGTTAAATTAGTACATTAGAATATTCTATGTGAGATATTTTACGAATACATAGACATTATGTTCTGAACCATGTACTAAGAACAGTGAACTACCATGTGTCCGTAGACTTCAACATAAGAACTGTGCTTCGAAAACAAGTATATCACCGTGTGAACTGAGACAGCTCGTTATATACTAAGCTTCATATGTGTGCCGGTGAACCATCTGTATAAGCATAGAAGAACAGTGTCAGAACAGTACATAAATACAGACACGAAAAAAAATACTGGTCTACGACACAAGCGAACTCTACAGATGCTATACCCATAAGACACAAGTATGACTGTGTAATGTATTTCATATACCCAGGCCAATTGTGTATATAGAGTATACCTATGAAAGCAATTTCTAAACATTAAGACAACAACTGACCTGAGGTAATTGAATACCATGTATATATATACTGATTGTGATATGTATTATAATATTTTAATATAGTGATAAATTATAGTAGATTAGATCACTCTAACATATATGTAAGATTTAGGAAATATAATAGTTTTCAGTTAGTTTAGATAGATCATTAATTTACCCACTTACTTAGCTTAAAAGTAGATTAGGATAGTAATTTAAACGTAATAACAGCTAAATATAAACTAGGATTAAATTTAGATAGTAATATTACCATTTAGTTTGTTACATTTCACTTAGGTTCATTTCACTTGAGTTCATTCCATCTTAATGAACCAGTCCATTTAACAAACGTTATCATTTAGTATTATGATTAGTGTACACCATAATAGGATAAAAAGATTATACAATTAAACATACATCATTTACACCATTTAAAGTAAGAATATCAATCATATATTGTTTTCATTTAAAAACATTAGTTATAATTTTATTATATTTCACATCACCCATGTTAGAAAGGTACATAATTCATTACATTTAATTTATACCCATTTCAGAAAGGTACATAATTTATTACATTTCACATTACCCATTTCAGAAAGGTACATAACTCATCTCACATCAATCTCATTTTAAATAGTTAGATTACTTCCCTTAAATTAGATAAATATTAGGATTAATGTGGCAAAATAGATTAAAATAGGTAACACATTAAATACATATTTATAGAACTAGTATTAGGATGTCAGTATTTAGAGTATTATTGCAGTAGAATATAGTGGGTAATAATACCAGGGTACAAACCATCAACCCTTTCTCTTACATGTAAATATGTTGTAAATACATGACTCGTGCAGCAATTTACGCACAGTCATTGAGCTCAACTTTGTCAAACTGAGCCAAACTTGTACAGTGTCACTCCAAGGTTTTTAAATAATTGTGAGGGTGAAAGATGTGTGACAGAAGTAAGGGTAAAAGATGTGTGACAGAAGTGTGAAAGGGAGAGCAAATGTAAATTATACAAGAGAGAGTGAGATCAGTCAGCGCATTTTTTTTTTGCCGCTCAACGCGACTTTTTATTTTTTGTATGCGTCAAATGCTTGTTTTCGATGGTGAAAATGTGTTGTCGTGAGTGTGTGGTGTGTAGTTTAGTTTAGATCTTAGAGAAAGTATTTTAAGTCTCATAAGACGGAAACGTAGTCACGAATTAGTGGTATACACTTGTTTGTGGCCACATTTAACCGAATTATAGCACTTAAAAACTAAATAACATACACATGATAGATAGATACACATGTTAGAAGTTAGATTATACTATTAGTTAGATCCAAACACGCAAACAACCAGAAAAACAAACATATAAATTGCATACATATTTTGTAGATCAAAGGGAGATAACTCCGGGTCAGGGGACATAATAGACAACGAAAAACTAACTTAACAGTGAAAGATAACTTTACACGCGGAAGCGAGATAGGTAAAGCCTGTCGCACACATCTTGTATAATGGTTGTTTAATATTATATGGGGGACATGAAGCAATTCATGTGTTGACCCTAAGAAAGTCAACTTTGTATGGGTAGTGAGTTAATTTACTATTTGAGGGCAGGTCTTATAAGACAACGGTCCGGTTCAGACATACCTCTAATTAATATAATATTGCGATTGAGAAGAGGGCTCACGCCAACCAGACAAGTTTGTGGCGAGTGCCAGTAGCCAAGTAAAGTGATACTACATTGTGACAATAGTCAGTAGGAGTCTATGGAGTTACCCAAAGCCAGGTTATCTACAGTCTTTGACAAAAATTAGATACACTAATTTTTTTTAGAAACCTCTTGCGTCACAACCAATGAGTCAAAGTTGATGACGCAACACAGGAGGGGAGGGTGTGTGTCAAAGACTGAAACATAGAGGCCGGAGGTCGGCCTCAAGATAGAAGACCACCGGGAAGAGCGGTCAACCTCAAGTAGATTAGAGGTAATACAGAGCCCCGATATAAGGGCCGGGTAGGTGATAGAATGGGGGACTATTAACTAGTTCTCTCATGAGACACTGAGACGTCGACCAGATAGTTAGCACTCTGGTCACGACAGAATCACGCCTACGTGATAGCCACGATTGCCACTCAATAGGAGACCGCTAATATAAGCGTGCTGAATGTAACGGCACGCAAAAAGGCGAAGGACGCATCAAGGTCCTTCCGCGTGCTGTGTAGCCACGCGAGTAGGAAAGTCAGACTGGGGACTGACTTCGTAGCGAGCAGATCGTTTAGTGTTGATAGGAGTTTTGTGTAGCCAAATAGATAGAGATTAGCAATAGGGTTAGGAAACTAGTGATAGGCAAATTCTGTGGCTTTGTGTGTGATTTGATAGCGACTGTTTTGTAATTGTAAAGAGCCAACGGCAATAAAATGTATATTTCATTTCCTCTCACACGACTTGCAAGTTTCTTGTGTGGTGTGGGAGAAGTAATCCGATGATGCCTGAAACATTGGTTGTTGACAGTCACCAAGGTTCAGTCAGCAGGGTTTGTCCAGGACCCAAATGTTTTCACAATACAGTGGTTTGTTTTTTGGTTTAACCAAGCCTTGAAGTTAATTCATTGTAAACATATTGTTCCAAAGTTGATGTTTATAGTCCAGTTATGGTTACTGTTATGTGATACAGTGATTCATTGTGATGTTTTTGTCTAACAGTGGGGGGTTTCTTTCTGTTATGTAATGCAGTTGTTGCGTCCAACAGTGATTGTCCCCCATCTGTTATGTAATACTGTGGATGTGCATGACAGTGGATACTTGTCATTGTTTATATATATGGGGGAGATTGAATTGTGGGGCGGGGCACTTACACATAGACACACCTTCTGGGTAGAGTGACTAGTTACTCGGGTGTCTGTGGTAGAACTTCCCGGATCTCCCAGCCTTCTATGGGAAACATTTCTTCTATATTAGTGTTGAACTTGCACCCTTTTCTGCCTTGTTCAATGCTTGGGGGTTTCTCGAGCCAGTGTATTATTTCCTATAGAGGGCGTGTTTGGGATTAAGATCCCATTCATACGGAATACCCCTAGCGAACTTGTCCTTATTCTCGTTTATTATCTTTGCCACCCCACAGGTGTTGACCTCAGCGTTTGGCTGTATTGTGTATGAGTCTGCAGGTGTTGGACATCGACTGTATTGTGTAGCTGTGAGTTGTGTCTTCATCGGTAACAGGTTTACAGATCACAGAATTGCTTCCAAACTTCTGCATCATCATCATCATCTTCACCATCATTATCAAATACCTTGTCTATTGACGTGGGTAACAATGATTCACATCAAGCCATAAAATAGTAGGTGAATAACTTTGCTTAAACACTTTCAGTTTCATGCAACATTTTATGTTTTACGAGCGTTCCATTGTGAATGCAGCCATCGTGTAATGTGTTGCCTAACTTTTTACACTTAACCACAGATTACTAATTAAATCTGACGCCATCGGTGACCAATTCCACTTTGGTAGTAATTCACTCAAGAGGTTTGGTAATGGTTATTGTAACCATTTCTGCATCTGCTATCAAACCTTTCGAAATTTAATGAGTTAAATCACAAATTGTAAAACATGGGAATAATGGTCGCTGGTCATGTAAACACATACAACTGTGACCGAGGTAAATACATACAACTGTGACCGAAGTAAATACATACAACTGTGACCGAAGTAAATACATACAACTGTGACCGAAGTACTTGTATATGACAAGTTCCATGACTTTAAGACCACTGTGAAGGTATTGGCTTTGGTATATTAGGGTTTGGGAGTAGGGTTGAGAACACAGTTGTATGCAATGGGCTGATATTTAGTTCTATGTTGTATGGCTATATGTTGGGTGCAGAGATACTGATGCACTAGGATCAGGGACTACAGACCAACATCTCTCTTCACATTAGTGTAGAGAAATAGACAATAGTCTGTCTAACCAAAGGCAGGATCAATCATGATCTCCGCTGTGTGACATCCTGGGAACAGACATTAGCCTGTCTAACCGAAAGCAGGATACGACATGATCTCCGACGGCATAAAGCCTGGGAAGGACTACAAACGGTGTATGTTGTGAGACTGCAGGAAAGCGACTGCAGTTCCCCATATTGACGGTAGATTCGCAGCACCATGTATTGCTTACCCCGTGTATGGACTCACATGTAAACTGGGGATTTGTATATTGCTTGCCTACCATGTATTGCTTACCCCGTGTATGGACTCACATGTAAACTGGGGATTTGTATATTGCTTGCCTACCATGTATTGCTTACCCCGTGTATGGACTCACATGTAAACTGGGGATTTGTATATTGCTTGCCTACCATGTATTGCATACCCCGTGTATGGACTCACATGTAAACTGGGGATTTGTATATTGCTTGCCTACCATATATTGCGAACTGTGCTGGTAATGTCACGAGCTCTGTCGGACAAGAGTTCGACGGCTGGGCTCGTCGTCTGCGAAGATGAGGCCAACAAAATGTGATGATAGTGTCTCACCCTAGTCCCATATCAGGAAACTGATTCGGGGCAAATTATTATTGATGATAGTTGCCTACCGTGGGGGGGGGGGGGGGGGGGGGGGGGATCACCACCAGTTCCTGGCTGCTGCCGTGTGTGCGCTAGTGATCAACTCAACACAATGGCATTCTTCACACAACAACAATAACAACCACAATAACACCCCAGTAATAATAACAACAACAATAGCAACAACAACAATAGCAACAACAACAATAACAACAACAATAACACCCCAGTAATAATAACAACAACAATAGCAACAACAACAATAGCAACAACAACAATAACAACAACAATAACAACAACAATAACACCAATAACAACAACAACATCAACGTTCTGCCAAGGTAACAAAGATCTCAACACTGAACAGGTAGATGCTACACACCTGGTAAAACCATGTCACATTAGAAGGTGGGAACCCCTTCATGTGACACTGAATTGTGGCTGGTTTATTCTTTCTGACGCTGATGATTCCCTGTTGCAAGTTATCACTTGCCGATGCAGCTTGGATGCTCACGCTGGGTTTTCCTAAAAAGTAAGTAATGGGCACAGCAAAATTGGTCGTAATACGGATCAATAGATAAATATATTTGTCAATGAAAACAATTCACCTTTCCAAAATTTGATCGATAATCGTGTATAGTTATAAACTATCATTGTGTAATATATTTCAGTTCATATTTAATTTCATCATAATCACCTAATGTGTATTCCAACTGCCTTGTTTCTTTACCTTACAGAATTACTGTATTTAAAATTAATGATGCACGTTAATTTGTAATTACGTATTTGAGAATGACAAACTAAAATGTAAAGACAAAGATCACCTCTCAACTATATACAATATGTGTTGATCAGTAGACATGAGTTTAGAAGAGATATCGATGTCAATTATTTACACAAGAGGCCAATATATACACCCAGACTTAACGCAAGAAGTAGACAGCGAAAACAGATCATGCTCGTTGGAATTAAGCACCGGGTTCTGAGGTGGTGAGGCCAGAAATGAATATTCATCTGGCTACATTTTTATCGCGTATCACTGAAATCGTTATTTCTCACCGTGACAAATAGACGAGACAAATCTCAAGTTTGGGGTCTCAAGGAAGGAAAGATGTCTGGTCACTTTGTTTTGTGAAGACTGTTACCTCATATACCAGTCACATAATGAACGTACTGGTGACTCTGGTTAGTTCAGTTGTTGCCGTGATTGCTAGTGTAGGACAGCATTAGACCAGCATGGACCAGGAGCACTGGAACTGACTTAGTTTGGGCTGTGCTTAGCAAACGGTGTATGACATATTCCCGCTTGCCTGTGACTGGCGACATTCTACCAGTGCCACATCAATGGTGTAATGAAGACGTGCATGTTAGTGAGTACTGTGTATGACTGGTGCTATTTCAATTGACGACAACTGTCATCATCAGAGGCTGTGAGCTTCACTTTGTCACGTTATAGTCTACAAAATAGTCAACATAGTATATTGTTTGGTGCTCGAAGTAAACTAACGGGCCACTCCTAGATGTACTAATTCTGAGAGTGTGTGAATAGAGTAGATATTACAGCTAACTGCAGCCATGTCGTCTCCATCCTCTGTGTGATATTATCCTGATAGCTCTCGATTACCACCACAAGCCAGTATTCAAGTATATTTAGTGTGAAATTCCAAAACCTGATCGGAGCTTCACGACACACTGCACACAATTATACAACTGATGGATTGAAATCTCAATGTGAGCACATACCAACAACATACAGCGTGATGTCAGCTGACGCAGTCAGAGTCACGTTACCCAGACGTGTTACAGCCTTGACCGTATATACCCCACTGTGCTCTGGCCTGGCGGCTATGATACCCAGGAAGGCAAATATTTCTGTCTGCGATGTGTTGATGTACCTGCAAATAATCATCATCATTGTGTTTTTTAATTGTGCATATTCTTTGCAGGACGTTGTAATCAACCCCAGGCTGATGTTGTAAGCAATTTTACAAACAGTAGTTTATCATCGCTTTCTGAACGAGAAGTCAACGTTAGAGTTTAACTTAATGCCTGTGTTGAGATGAACCGCCTAACCCGCTATCAAGGCACCATATGTTTAAGAGCGAGAGCCCTTAACTTTTCAGCCAGGTCGACGCGTACATCATTACAAACTCTACAAGACAATTGGAGTGCAAGGATTCTAAACATTCTAGACCAGAGGTTTTGTGGTGTGTGTTAGAGTGTGTCTCTTGATCATTATAGATTAGAGAAATTAGACGTATACACACATTTTTGAACAAGTTGAAAAGAAATAAAGTATAAAGAACTCAGTGACAATTGGCAAGATTGAGTGGAAAAGAACAAGGGGAAGGCAAAGAAGTAAATACCTGGATGGTTTGGCCACGTGGCATGGTCGAAACAAGAACACTGAGCTGATCCACGACTCTGGTGATCGCATGAGCTGGCGAAACATGACCGCCCACGCTTATCGGCATGGCATATGATGATCATGATGATAATTATAGATGCTTTTTAACTTATCATCTTGTATGTGTGTGTGAGAGAGAGTGTGTGTGCGTGTGTGCGTATGCGTGTGCGTGTGTGTGTGTGTGTGTGTGTGTATTTAACCTCTGAATGATACAAATGGAGAAGAAATCAGCAACAGTATGTTAAAGCTAAAGTGATATTTTGAAGATCAACAGGTGAACTACCAGTTCAAAGAACGTGCAGTGATATTTATAATAAAGCATAGCAGTTACACAAATGGGGACTTGTGAACATGCCATTCAAACACGGAGTTTACAGAAAGCCAGTCATACACTTTGTGCAAACCTTATTTATAACTAAATACGTGAATTATGCCACACGGGAATTGAGGGATTTGACAAAATGTTTTGACTGGTAATGTAACTGCTCCTCCTTAGTTATATGGCTCATTAAGCTAACAATTCTGTAATCCTCACAGTTAACAGCTCTTGGCTTCTTGGATAGTGTGATGAAAATGGATGTTTTCAAATCCTTGGGAATGTATCCAGTATTTTATATACTGAAAATTGTTCCGCTTGCCACGCGTCCATTAGGTTGCCACGCCTGCAATAGTCAGTTTGAGGCTGTTGAGTTCCCACCAAAGTTCCGGTGCAAACCAAACGTGTTTCTTGGTTTGCTGATAATATGTCGTTTTTATTCGCATATCCTTTACAGGACATCGATGTCAAAATCAGCATCTTTCAGCTGATTGTTGATTTCATGGCAAGATTACGCTAAGTAGTTTGCCATTACTTTATGAGCGACCGACTCACATACCCCGTAAGTTACCAACGCGGCGAGAACCGCTACCGATTCTCGCACAGGTTACCTTCCTCACGTGGATATACGAGATTACGGAAAAAGACATTAATCCCTAGGCCAGGGAGACCCCGCGATAATATATCTACAAGATAATATTTACAATCATGATGCTGACAGACCTGGAGTTGTTGACCTTGTGTCCATCCAAATACCAGTCTATGATTGGCTGCTGAGGTACCGCGTGGATTTGGGCAATGAGCGTTGTGTTTTGAAAACGCTTGGTTTCCACTGTGTTGTTTCTTGGGGTAATGTGAATGAATGGTTTTTCTGTAGAACACAGCACAGTAACAGCAGCGTCATTGAAACAGTATCTGTTAATTTTTATGCACTGACAAAACAGAAAAGACTGCACACGCAACTATGAAATATCTAATTTCCACACCTGATCGTAGCCTACATACAAGTGATATATAGTAAAGTAGCCCTTCTGCACGCAGTAGATTCACTGAGCATGTGGTGCTAGACAGGTATTTTTAGACCAATCGGCACTCGTAGGTGATGAGGTCAGTGTCACCTCGCCGCATTAACTTCCCAAGACATATGCTGGTTGTAGTGGGGGTACACCTTTACTTCCCAAAACATATGATGATTTTAGTGGGGGTACACCTTGACGTTGTGCCGCCAGCGTCTGCAGCCTACCTTGTGCAAGACTATTGGTTACCCATTCCTCTGGAATACACAAGAATTAGGCCGAGAGAGGGATCATATCGTTTGGGCACCACATGTTTCTCTGAAGCTCTGCTCAGGCATTGTGATGGAATAGTGGCCACATTCCAACTTACATACTTTAGTCTGTCAAGACTGCAAGGTGCTACCCCCCCCCCCCACACACACACACACACACCTTTACTTCCTAAAACATATGATGATTTTAGTTGGGGTACACCTTTACTTCCCAAAACATATGATGATTTTAGTGGGGGTACACCTTTACTTCCCAAGACATATGATGGTTGTAGTGGGGGTACACCTTTACTTCCCAAGACAAAGGTGCTGGTACCCATGTAAAACTGTTATTCAAGTGTCACATAGTAAGGTGAAGCATCCTATTACACACTTTTGGCGTGTTGAGTACACATTGCTAGACCCATATTGTATAGACCAATCGGCACTCGTGGGTGATGTCAGCATCACGTCCACCGCCTTTACTTCCCAATACATGCCCTGGTACCCACTACAGGCTGGGTCGACCTGGGAGTCCAGATCAATTGCAGGAATCCTACCAATACCGAGTGGAACCCATGACCACAGGGTCGGCAGGAGAACGTCGGGGGCTGTTGGAGCAACTATTGTTCTTATAAATATTTCCGGCAGTAATGACTGTTGTGGTGGCTACTAACGGCTACTAGAACCGCCTGGACTTCCTGGTTCACCGCTCAGTAATTTACGAGGGAAAGTCTATAAGTAAGTCACAAATGGCTGTAGAAAAATAACTAAATATGATAACAACTTGAAACCAGTTTATTTTTATACATATATTGTCACTTTATTTCTCAACACAATTTCCACCAACAATGATGCACTTATCCCATCGTTTTATCAGTCCTCCCAAACCGGTTGCATAGAACTGTGTGCTCTGTTTCTCGTAAACCACGTTTTCAATGACCTGGCAAGTTTATCACTATCTGCTTCATGGTATAAACAACTGGGAGGGGCCCAGAGTGGAGGAATGTGAAATACTGAAACTAGTCTGCCGCTCAAGTTCACTGTTGCCACTGCTTTAATATGCATGCCATAGATAAGACAATATCACGTTAAATAAATACAATAGAAAATGTTAAAATGTATGCTTACATACACAGCAATAAAGGTAGTCAAGAATTATCCACAGCCAATACATGACAGCTTCCGGTAAAATTGCGATTCTTAAGGAGATGCTGTTTTTAGTGTTTTTCTGTGGATTATGTGTTGTTATTTCGTATTCGTTTTTGGAAGTTGTTCACAAGAAGCCATGGAAGGCAGGTGGTGGATGAAATTCTGAGGGCAGCCGACAGATAGTTGTTGGTTATGGTCTCAAGTTTCGCGACGGTAGGCAGAAGATCTCTTTATCGAGACAATGGCTAAGGTCACCCGGCCTTGTATGGTCACTGCCAGGAAGGAAAGCAACGGCAAACTACCTTCTTTAAAGTTGCCTAGTCTACCATGACTCGCCTAATTACAGATCATCACAAGGGAAGAACGAAATGCCACAGTGTGGTGTACAAGTGAATGGGAATATTCTTCGGCAAGTGAACTGGTACAATTATCTCGGAACAGTGGTGGCATTTGTTGGTGGTAGGGAGGAGGGGGGCGGGGTGCCTTGATGAGACTAGAACTAGAGTCGCCATGGCGAAAGTAGCCTTTGTCAGGATGAGGGACATACTGACTAATGGAGAGATGTCAGTTGAAACGAGAAGGGAGTGTTGGGGTGCTGCATAGAGCCTGTGCTTTTGTATGCATGTGAAGCTTGGACAGTGAGCAGTCAAGCTGAGAAACATCTGATGGCTGTGGGGGTGTGGTTTCTGAGGATAATAATTCAGGGAGTGTCATCGACGGACAGAAAAACCAATGACCAAGTGCTATAGGAAACGACTGAAAATCGTGAGTTGATTGGAGAGGTTAGACGTAGACAGTCAACATTTTTGGACATGTTATGAGAATAAATAAATTGGAGAACTTGGTGACAACTGGCAAGATTGAGGGGAAGAGAACAAGGGGAAGACATAGAAGTAAATACCCGGATGGTTTAACTACATGGCATGGTCGAGGCAAGAACACAGAGCTGATCTACGACTCTGGTGATCGAGTGAAATGGCGAATCATGACCGCCCACGTTTACCGGCATGATACATGATGGATGAAATACAAATATCAAATACCAAGGAAGCAAACGACGAAGAAAAGACACCAGCGCAGGATAAGACAGACATTGAGAAAATCTGCGAATAGAATAACTAGAAAGACTTTTGTCTGGAATCTACAGAGCAACAGAAATAGAAGACAACCGAAAAACACTTGGAGTAGAGAAATACGTAGAAATAGAAATGAATAATATCTGGAGTTAATGGACAGGGCTGCGTGGGATTGCTAATGATAGCAGGGCTTGCAGTGAGTTGGTGGATGTCCTGCCCTCAAGTGAGGGATAAAGAATGAAAGAATAAGAGAAAATCCAAGATGTGAAGTTGAGTCTTTAACTAGTCAACTATGGCTTACTATTGTGAATTATCTATAACAGATGTCCATTGCATATTGCAACAAAGAAACATTAATATTGTTGCAGTGGTTAAAATTGTGTGTGCAAGTGAATTAATTGAACTACTCACCATAAACTTTAATCCAAGCAGATGAATTCTGAAAGGTTCTGTGGTTCAGAGTTGTCGTGCATATGTAATCACCAGAATCCCTCTCTTGCACATTTTTCACTGTCAGAACGCGGGTAAAGCTGTTATAATCCTCTCCCCGAATTTGTTGTGTAGCACTCTCACTGAAACGGTCTGAGTCCTGTTGAAAATATTAACCATGTTGAAGTATTTCCTGTATCACCACCATTCATTAGAAATAATCATCATCATGTGCCCTGCCAACTGTCGAAGGCGTTCATGTCTTTCCACATATCTCGATGCTTGGTGTTGTGGATCAACTTCCGGTCCCCAATATAGCGGATAGGCATTTGAACAGTTAAGGCCTCTGGAGTGTTTACGCTTGTGGTTAGGATTTGCATTCGCAGTTTCCTCATCTTGGACTTGTAGTGCGTTGTTTCGCCTCCCTGCTACTAAGTGAATGCGTGGCGCAACACTGTGAGCTGTGAATTTCGTGTGGAATGTTTACATCTTTCAGCGGTTGTTTGTAGCGTGAACTGCATGTTTGGAACGATGGCGCTCGGTTGTGTCTGCATTGATTGGTTTGCCTTTTCTCATTGTTGAAGTATGTGAGGATTGGAAGTACAGGATACATTGTCCACACGACACTAAACAAGCTTCCAAGTTCTAAATAAACATAAACAAACATAAACAGATATATGTACCCCGTGATCCGAATACATGAAAGCCAGGTAAACCTTTGTATCAGCAGTGACTTTGATGAAACATGTAATAGTCAGACTTTCTCCAACCAACAGTTCTTTCTTGGAAGGCTTGACGTATGGCAATAGTGGCCTTGATTCTGCAAACAGACATGGCTAGGTGAGAAACAGGTCGACTAGACCTAACACAATTATTCATACAAACCCTGCTCATACATGAAATCACACACTTGGTTGTTTCTACGCCTACCTCAGTTTATTGTGCTCTCTTCCCTTCGGGCGCTGTCTTACCATGGCTAATTGGTTTACAAGGGTGGATGCAAAGCTATCTGTCAGTGCATGGGAAAGATCTTGACTGCAGCAGAATATTACAATATGCAATGAAACAAATAGCTATTCTTATATCTGAGGACACACAATAAAAACAAACACATATGCACATGTGACTATGCCTCAGTCTACGTACACAGAATAATCAAGTTAGGGGGAAACAGATCAAAGTAATATAATACAAACTGAGACAATTATCAAAACAATCAGTATGAATAAAACACAACACGGCTGTCCGACGTTTCTGTAGCAAATACCCTTGTCAAGGACAAAGTAAACGAACATAAGTAAATTAATGTTAAATAGATAATAGCACAATGTAGAAACTGTAGAACAACTGTTGTGCTGAGAGATTTCAATGAAAATGTTGGAAAAGAAAGCGATGAGGGAGTTGATGTGGCTTTGGAGAGAGAGGGGGAGAGAGAGGGAGGGAGAAGAGAGAGAGAGAGAGAAAGAGAGAGAGAGAGAGAGAGAGAGAGAGAGAGAGAATGAGAGAGCTGGTTGAAAGGGCAAAGGCACATGATATAATTGTCGGGCACATCATTTTTTCAGTAACGTGCTAGATACCTTTGAACGTGAAAGCACCCAGGAAACATTTTTTATTTATAATCAAATTGTTTATTAGTAAATAAAATATCGAATTCGGCACATCCTACTATTAGTAAAAACAAGACTAAGAGCAGATTGCAAAAGTTGCCATGCACCATTAATAGGAAAGCTATGAATAAAACTGAAGAAATTAAAGAGGGCTCCAAGAAATATCAAGTTAGATGTGACAACACTTGGATCACATCAGAAAATGATTGATAAATACGTCATGACAGTACATAAGAGGCATGATGCCATAGAAAAAGTAAGCTGTATAGACGAGCAATGGCAAGCTGACTTGAGTTGAGTGAAAAACCTACACCACAGTACTCGGGACATTTCCATACGTGCTACGATCTAATCTTCAATAACCAGCGAACAGTCCAAATACTAATGGTACTCGGCGATCACGTTTGCAATGCGTCTATTACGGTATTGGTCACTAACAGATCAGTTGGTAAGAGGTCTTTGACTTCACAGTTTGTCTCACATGTAGCTAAAGGGGCTAGATTTATTATCTCTGCCTCGCGTCGTCTGGGAGTTCTTTAAGAACATGTCTGAGGTTTACTGTGGTTGGAAGTCGTGAAAAACATGTCTGAGGTTTGCTGTATTTGTAAGTTGGTTAATGTGTACCAGATTTCCTCTCTCTGTGTGACGTAGTCGGGGTGTTCTTTAAGAACATGTCTGTGGTTTTCCGTGTTTGGGAGCCGTGAAGGACATGTCTGAGGTTTGCTGTGTTCGGAAGTTATGAAGGACATGTCTGAGATTTTCAATTTTGTGTGCCACATTTGCAAGTGGCAGAGTAACAAAGAAATAATACTAACATAACGACTTGTCTTAATGTAGTTAAATGTCACAACTGGAGCTGAGTTGAGTTGAGTTAAGAACCGATATCACATAAATCGGGAAATTTAAATAAGTTCTCCGTCCACATCTTCAATAACCAGTATTAATAATGTCAGCTGCAATTTGAAGTGTGTGGCTGGCCTTTCCTCGGAGTACTGAATGTCGGCCATATCCTCTAGTTACTCACTGCCGTATCATTCTCTCCGAGCAATGATTATGTATTTTATCATTCACACTTTTCAAATTATTCCATAGGGCCCTGGTCACATCTGCTTTATCGCGCGCAACATTGCCCAGACCCGGCGGGGCACACCCAGCCAATGTGTCCGCCAGTTCGTTTCCAAACACGCCAGCATGATCTGGGGAAATAATCAAAATTTAATTGCAGCATACCTCTATGCACTAAACATACCTGTCTCCACCTTGTCCGCTACAATCACGACGTGTGTTCTGTTTGTTCTCCAGTCAGCCGAACGATGCAGTGACTCCCTCCACCTCCATTCTCAGACTAGATGTTGTGGTATCATATGTCAGGCTCTCCTGCACTAAACAATGTCCATTAACCTTCGCTATGAACCTTCAGGCACTTCATTTTCCTCTTTCCACAGAGTCATCCGTGTAAATTATTACATCACCTGCGCGCAAATTATCGTGAACCACTATTTGCACCTCCCATTCAACGCTCAATCAATCAATCAATCAATCATTCAATCAGTTGCCGTCTCCACAATGAAGGTTGGTTGCAATGGATCTCCAACACATCTGTCTCTCGCCCTGACTGTACAGTCTGTAAGGCTGATGTTCGTCCATCTCTTGATGTTATCTTCCTACTTGTATCGTTGTCTACCTCTTGCTCGCTTGCTCTCAACCTTGCCCTCCAGTATGGTTTTTAAAAGAGTATCATGTTTTTGTACGCGGCCGAAATATTTCACTTTCCCCCTCTTTATTTCTTTCATCAACTCTCTCTTCGTTTCCAGTTTTTCTAGAACCTCTGCATTTGATTGTTTTTATTTCCATGAAATATGACATATTCGTCTGTATATCCACATCTCCAGGGCCTCTATTCGGCTTTGTGGTTGCTTGTTCAATGTTCCGTGCTATACAGTGGCGTTGAATATACGTAGCATATGACAATTCTCATTTTTAATGCGTTATTAATCTCTCTAGATATTAATACTGATTTCATGCTGTTGAAAGCATTTTTGGCCATTCCTATTCTCTTTTTTATTTCCATTTCACTTCTGCCATCATCTGTTATTATATGTCCAAGACAAGAGAAATTTAAATGTTCATTGATGACCTTTCCTTTCCACTGCTAATTATCATAGTTTTCGCTTTCAACACTGCCTTCTGGCTAATACCTGCACTCTAAAGTCCAGCGTGATTATGACCCTGCACAGTCCGACATTTCCTCAGGCATTTTAACCCACTCGTCCCCTCTCCCATATGTTTTCGAGCTTACACATTTCTCTTTGACCTCTGTCTGAGCCATCCCCCTGGATGGCTACACATAGACACTTTCCTTTGGTTAACACACAGTAGCCACACAACTCGGATCATGAGAAGAATTATACTTATGATCATTGGTAAAAGATGTTCTAAAACCTAATAAATTTTAGAAACTAACAAAAAATTACAATAGCCGAAAGACAAGACAACTACACCAAGAACCAGTAAACATAACCTACTTTGTTTGGAGGCTAAAACAGTCAAATCTTTAATTTCTTCATCTTCCTCTAATGAAGCAATGCATTTCACATACTCCAAGAAGTCGTATGTTGGTTCCAGTACAGTGAAGCCTGTTCTTGGGTCCCATGCTATATCTGACCTGTTCGTTACGATCATGTCGTTTGCCATAAGGTCTACCTACAATGAAAACATGAAAATAACAGTCATGTTAGAACACCAGTACCCACAACAAACGCTGTAGATATTTCTCATAGATTGACCTTTGATGTCTATGAAAGGTGAAGATATTACCGTTTTCTGGACCGAGTCATTGTATAATCATCCCCCATCAAGTGCCTTATCCTGTGCAGAACATTTCCCTCATAACTGTCTTGTCAAATGTCTCTCTATCATAAGTCATATGTCATATATCATGTGCAGAACATTTACTCATAACTGTCTTGTCAAACATCTCTCTATCATAAGTCATGTGTCGTGACTCTGCAGCTGTCATGTGAATATTATATCTCACATCTTGCATCCGTCAGTTCCCTCTGATGTGTCTCAACAATATGGTGGTAGATTGGCCTGTGTGTTCGATGAGCGCAAGAGCTATGCCTACGGAAACTCAGCTACTGTTGGGGTCTGCCTTGTCGGATAGGTAAAAGTGCGCTTGTGACATTGCAACACCAAATTGCAAATTTCTAGGACGGCCGATTGGAAGCCCATTCTCACGATGATATTACTTTAAGAGACGCTTGTGCATTCCATTCCACGGAAAAGTGATTGTAAACCCGCAATGGGGTGAGCCAAGGTTAATTAAGGATTGCCTGTGCAAATAGGAAGTGTAAACAGACTAGACCAAATATAAGGACCAATTATGTCCTGGAATGGCATTTGTTGCGAGGTGTTTTCTTACCAGTGGGGGAAAGAAAAAAAAACACTGCCAGTAAATTACCTATTAGAGGACTGGCGGTGAAAACATTTCAGGATTAGAGGTTAAACGGATAGAAGACCGAGTTATAGCAAAGGAATTTCTACAAATGGAAATTGGATAATTGTGGAACTTGAGATTAATCTGTCAACCCAATGAAATTTTAGAGCAAGGAAATTCCTGAAATGTTATTGGAGAAATTAAACTGTGTAGGGGGTGGGGGGGGGGGGAGAATACTGCTTAGAGAGAGGGTTTTGAAACATTCATTACTTCTCTATATATGATACTATTTGGTCTAATTAGTGACATTGTCTTAACACGTACATGTGCTATATATATATATATATATATATATATATATATATATATATATATATATATATATATATATATATATATATATATATATATATATATATATATATATATATATATATATATATATTGTTCACTGACAGTTCTATTTTCTGTCTGGTGTATTATTCATTACTTTATTATCTCCTCTGCTTATTACAGCCACTTAATTAGATACTATTCTCCTGAGAAGTATCATTCTTTACTTCATTATCTCCTTTGTGATCAAGATCTGGAGAGCTCGTGCTTACTTAAAAATAAATGCAGATGAGCGGCACATTCTGTATGAAGCTATATTCAAAGAAAAGGGTGACAGGCTAAAGAGGGGAAAATCATGGATGGGTGGGGAGGAAGATGCCGTCAAACAAGTCTGCAGTCTTACCAGTATCAACCCCGGCAAGGAATGGGTGCCAGTGCCCCAGTGCACTTTCTCCTGCATTATCATACTCAACAGATGGTGCAGAGACAGAACCCTGCCGCTGTCAATGCAGAGGTCAGCGCGCTCATCTATGAACACTCAGATAGCCCCGAAGTGCTTATCTATACTGATGGATCTGTTGTAAAGCAGCAGAGAAGTGTGTGGGCATTTACAGCCCGTTCAGCGGGCCGAACCGTTCAAGAATCCAGTGGTGCCCACTCCATAAACACGAGCAGCATGACGATGGAGGTGATGGCAGTAACACAAGCTTTCATATGACTAGAATCACAGCATTATACCAACGTGTGTGCACTAAGTGATTATTATTATTATTATTATTATTATTCTTCTTCTTCTTCTTCTTCTTCTTCTTCTTCTTCTTCTTCTTCTTCTTCTCCTTCTGCGTTCATCCGGAGTTGTTGTTTTTTTCGGACGTACTTGCGTTGTGCCTGTTTACAGCAGAGCTGCGTTCTTGTGCCGTTAGGCCGACACATTCGACTTCTGCGGGCATTTGTTGACCGGGTTAACCTTCCCGGGGACTAAGTGATTCAATGAGCATGATTCGGAAGGTTAAAGCTGGATCTGTATGTAGACAGTGGACTGAGTCGCAGCGGAAGTCTGTTGTCTGTAAAGTCACCTTCATCTTTGTCATCTTAATCTTCGCCGGGACATACGGGAGTCGAGGGAAATGAACGAGCTGACAAACTGGCTGGCTCTGCACCCCCTGCAGATGGCCAGCCCATGGATCGTGCCGATGTTATTAACGTCCTTAAAGATATGTCGCGAACAGAGGACTTTGACGTCAGTGAATCCACATCGCTGTCCAGGATGAAAGACTTGGGGGTAAGATTTGACACGGCCAGACACGAGAGGTACATCGGGAAAAAGAGGTGCCTCGTCAACCAACACAGAACTGGCACTTTTAGCCACCGAACGCTGATGCATACACTGGGGGGAGGATCTGAGCACCTATGGACCTGTCCGGAGTGCAATGAAGATACCCCAACTGATAACTGATAACTCCTTTGTGTATTACACGTGCTTAATGAGATATTATTTTGCTACTTATGGGAGATGTGAACATGTTATAATTATGTGCAATCATCTACATTGTAAAGGGGTATCACTGGGACTTTGTATGAAGATCATCATTATCTGGATACCGTACAGTGATCTAGGTGATTGGACATTTGCATAGTATGGACAGTTGAAAAGCTCATTGCATGAATATGATGGGGCATGTCTTGTTGGACGTGAGATGTTGGCTACATCTATCAATATATAGGTGTGTGATTATTCATCACATCATCTCATTGGACCGTAACAGATGATGTAAAGACCTGACCGTAGGGTTATAAAAAGGTTAAATGGCAGATGATGTATGGACTTATTGTGCGACTACTGCGCCCTTGACCTACCGCGAGCAGCATATAAGGATCGAGCCAACATTGCAATGTAACATAATACTGTACCCAACTTCCTGATGAGGGCGGGGTACATGGTTGTCGTTATTTTATTTCAAACAGGTGGTGGTTTATGCCTATACTTTGTACCTACGTTTGGCATACAGTGAAGTCACCAGTGAATGCTGAAGGCTCTCACCTTTCTACAGTAGCAAAGAATGAAGACCTAGTACCAGCCACTGAAAACTCAGAGCTCATTTGTTCCACCCAGAACTGCCTACCCCAGAATCTGAGTAAAACAATCTAACACCAAACCACCCATTGCCAAATGTTTGCCAAAGATTAGCCTATCAATAAGAACTATCAATATAAAAGAAACGAAGACATACAACCATACCACCCAATTGGTAAGGCCAAAGCCTATATGTTGCAGCGGAGTACTACAGCGACTGACCATCAACATCCATTGTGTTATTATCAATTTTGTTGTTTCGGGACATAACCATCTTTCATATTATCATAATTGACACAGGCCTGGGGTCAGTGACATTAAGGTCAGTGTCCGGGAGAGCAAGGGGACACATAAACAGTTCAGGAGATAAAATAGGGCGAATAGTAAGCCCCCCAGAGGGCGAAAATGAGAAGACAGTGAGGGAAGGGGGAGCGAAGAAGAAGTCAGCTGGCTAAAATAATGGTGAGGCAGACAGTTGGAGCAGTGAGGTTGTGTGTTATGTGGGAGGCAATGTGGGGGATAGAATTGTTGAAAAGAGAGGGACAAAGATTGACGGGGCAGTTAATGTTTGAGTTTGAGTCTAGACCGGACCAAGAGAAGGTCGTGGTCTGAGAAGTGAAGAATTGTGACGGAGTTCGGAAGATAACTCTGCACTGTGGGTTCCAGGGATAGTGAGTGGAATTCGAGACCCAGAGTGGGTTACTTTGAGTCGGGCCTAGAGGGAGGCTAGTATACCTGTCGTGTGGGACGAGATTTAGTAGCCGTGAGAGGCAGTGTTATTCGAAGTGTTCCATTGGGATGGAGATATATTCTTAGAGAATTATTGTTCCTGGATTTATATGCTACATGTGTCTGTGTTAATTCAGAATTAAAGGAATATTATGTGCGCAAATTAACGCTTGTTCATTGACTGGTGTTTGGTTGTGATGCATCTTGGTTAATCTGTTGTTCAACATCACATTTTTACAAGGACATACCCTAGACACAACCATAGCCACTCTATCTGTCACTTAGTCAACATTCACTTTGTGTCAGAGAAGATTTCTGGGAGGCTTCGTCCGATCAAGAACAATATAGACATTGTTGTCATTCCGTTTATCTGTGAACTCGTCGATTAGAGAGAATACTCCGCTGTGTGAACTGAAAAAGACAGTTCAATTCATACAAGAGACAGCACTGCAGTTATAGACATATTTCAAGCGAACGAAAGAAGAAGAAGAAGAAGAAGAAGAAGAAGAAGAAGAAGAAGAAGAAGAAGAAGAAGAAGAAGAAGAAGAAGAAGAAGAAGAAGAAGAAGAAGAAGAAGAAGAAGAAGAAGAAGAAGAAGAAGAAGAAGAAGAAGAGAGAATACTAACATCAGAGACATTAGTCGGATGCCCAATTACAACAACAATGATGAGGGCTCTCCTGTCAAGAATAAACACCATTTTCAGTAGACAAAGCATTTCAAAAGTGTCGGAGAATTAATACAGAGTACACGAGAAACCAGGTAAAAATATCATTTCTCACTCGGAGTGGGGAGAGTAGACGGGGAAAGGGTGTCCACGATATAAACACTGGGGTTTCTCCTGTGCGGGAACTGGCTAGCAGAGAGTTCACGAAAGGCCACCACAGTACATCAAAAAACAGCCAGCGCGCGGCAAATACACGACAGACAGTTCAAGTGGACAGGATTACAAACCATAGCTAATTCAAAACAAAGCCACCACAGGTAAAACCATTGCCCACCCTGAGAGGGAGAGGGGACAGCGGGGTTTACTCACAGTACACAGACAAGGTTTTGCGCTGCTGAGAGAGCTGTCTGGAGGACAGCGGACAATAAGTCGGCGCTGTTTAGGACAGGTTGTTCACGAAAAATAGACAGGCGCCAAAGGAGAAGGTCAGGTGAACTTGTGGACAGCGAGTGTGTGTGTGTGTGTACGGCGTCTTCAGAGTTCGGTGCAGATAATAAGACGGAAAGGGGCGCCAGGGGAGTTACGAGGGTAATTCATGGTTAAAAACTCGCCAGGAGGAGGGGAGTTATAGGAGTAAAGTGTGGGGAACACACAAAGGTGGCAATCGTTGCTCCACAGAAAAGTAAAAGTTTCTGCACGGCTTATTGTGATAAAGAGAAACAGAGATGACCGGCGGGTTCAAGGCCGTGGACAATGGAAAGTTACTGAAAAATTGTCCAGAGTAGAACGAGATAAACACGTTGTTTTTCTACTGAAACGAGGATTTACGTTTAACGTCTTTGTGTGTGTGTCATCATCGGGTCATCGGGAAACAAACCACAACAGTCATTCAGGTGCCGTCTTCGCCAGTATGAGCGCATTTCTTCACCAAAAAAGACTTGCAAAACGGATTTAAAGCGCGTGATCATTTTCTGCCATTCGTTGATTTAACCTGGTCAGCAACAGTGAAACCAAACCATCACTTCAAAGCGACAGTGACTACGCAAATAAACATTCATTGATTTTAAAGGTATTTTCGGCTCCCCAAAACGCAACGAAAACCCTATATTTCTGGCAAAACAAGAGCGTTCACATACATTATACAATCACAGGCCAACTCTACAGGGAGGGTTACCAAAACGTTACGGACTGTGAAGACACAAGGCGTTGGGATAATTACCATCATCTTAAACTTTTACGACAGTCGAAAATCGTGTCACCACGTCAACAAAAAGTGACAACGCATCAGAACATTAATTCATTGTGGGAATCTAACGTCGTAATCTTTTCAAAACAGTAACGGACAGACATTTCCAGGCGATTTTCGGACACTATTAAAAACAAATTAAGGACTTTTGTAAGATTCTACCATCGCATTGGTGTCGGCTTGTATTGATGTGTAAAGAATATGGGAGTTTACTATGAGTATTTGATATATTATTTAGTCTGGTAGCTAGAGTAAGTTGGATTTATACTTACGACTACCCAGGCAATGTGTCTGGGTCACATATTTGATAAGTATTAGTTTCCCAACATTTGAAAACGATGTTTTCTTTTGAAGGTGAGGTAGTGACACAGGCCTGGGGTCAGTGACATTAAGGTCAGTGTCCGGGAGAGCAAGGGGACACATAAACAGTTCAGGAGATAAAATAGGGCGAATAGTAAGCCCCCCAGAGGGCGAAAATGAGAAGACAGTGAGGGAAGGGGGAGCGAAGAAGAAGTCAGCTGGCTAAAATAAGGGTGAGGCAGACAGTTGGAGCAGTGAGGTTGTGTGTTATGTGGGAGGCAATGTGGGGGATAGAATTGTTGAAAAGAGAGGGACAAAGATTGACGGGGCAGTTAATGTTTGAACTCCGAGCTGAGAGGGAGTTTGAGTCTAGACCGGACCAGGAGAAGGTCGTGGTCTGAGAAAGTGAAGAATTGTGACGGAGTTCGGAAGATAACTCTGCACTGTGGGTTCCAGGGATAGTGAGTGGAATTCGAGACCCAGAGTGGGTTACTTTGAGTCGGGCCTAGAGGGAGGCTAGTATACCTGTCGTGTGGAACGAGATTTAGTAGCCGTGAGAGGCAGTGTTATTCGAAGTGTTCCATTGGGATGGAGATATATTCTTAGAGAATTATTGTTCCTGGATTTATATGCTACATGTGTCTGTGTTAAATCAATTAAAGGAATATTATGTGCGCAAATTAACGCTTGTTCACTGACTGGTGTTTGGTTGTGATGCATCTTGGTTAATCTGTTGTTCAACATCACATTTTTACAAGGACATACCCTAGACACAACCATAGCCACTCTATCTGTCACTTAGTCAACATTCACTTTGTGTCAATAATCATCCATTATAATTCTTCTTTAACTTGTTAACGAAGAGTTACTGTCTTACTTTATCAAATTTACGTGAGTGTAACTGTGTTACATATATGCGAGATAGTGCTACAACGCTATCTGGAGGATCCGCCACTTAGTAGTAGGAAAGCTGTGTGGCAGGAATAATACTAGTCTTCGGTTGTACAAGGGTGGGCATCCTCTCTGACGGCAGTGCCTTTCCTGTGCTCTCGTTGCTCTCTGCCTGAAACATTACTTGAACCCTTGGCGCGCTTGCTTGCTTGCGTTCGCTGGCTGTGAACTCCAGTGTGAAGTCTTGTATGTCGTATGAACACATCCTGTTGTCCAACATCAGTGTGATGTCATACCGGACTGAGGTTTGCGTGAGTATCCGTTGTCCCATGTCTGGCTTATAGGTGTGCAGACTGGTAGTTCCTCGCCGTGCAGGCAGACACTCTCCGACTTCGGAAGAATCAGCGATCCTACTACGTTAGCCACGACCCCGAAGGGACCTGTTACCCAGGACGCACGACTAGACGTATTAGTATGTCTTGGCCAGTATAGAACCTGGCTCTGGTGACTTGAAAACACCTTTGCGTCCCATACTGCCATATTTATCTGATTCAGTTCAATGAGGAGTCTTGTGGGCCATTTCTGGTTTTCTTTTAGTAGTCGGCAACCAATATTTGGGGATATCTGTCTCCTCACTCAACTTACGCCGCCACAAGGGACGAGATGAAATGATCCACACACCTGCTGCCTTGTATGTAGACTGAGGACAGTCAAAGGCTAGTGAATGCAAACTCAAAAACATGCTTGACAAAGTCGGATGTAGTGAGCCACAGGCTTGACAAACGAGCGTGCCACAGGCTTGGTAAACTAGTGCAACGCAACTCAATAATGAATCCGTCAAAGATGAATCCGTCTATGTTGTGGCCTTCTTCTTCTCCGCTTCCCTTTACACCTCTTTCCAGGGTTATCTTTTCCAGATATTCGTGTCTGTGTACATGCTCAACACATTTGATTTTCCTAGATTTTATATGTCGTAATTACTAATCTTCTTCAATATTCAGTTCTTGTTTGGTAGATTTGTGAGTTTTATTTTCCGCACAACTCAGCTAGTGACATTCCACATTCTTATTTTAAACTTGTTCCATATACATATAGCTTTGCCATCAGTAGCTTGTTGACGGTTTGTTGTCATCTGTGGCCCAATGCAGTTCCTACCGAAAGTGACTGTCGTTAAGACAGCCATTAACGTCTTTCTCTGGTTAAGATAATTTCATGAAATCTTTGGAAGATAATGTGGTGGTTTCACAATACCTTCCACGTCTGCCTTTGACAGCCATTTCCGACTGTCAGGACATGTGAGTGCCCTTCTCTGCTCAGCTGAAGAGTTGCCCACTTATCCCGGTGCAGCTTTCACCACATTGTTTGTATTATTATATTAGAAATGTTTCTGCTGAGCAAACAAGAATTAACATGGAGTATTCGGTAAGGGCTGTATTGGGATAAATATGGAAGTCTAGCTATCAGGCCCTAGTTACATAAACCTCACACTTGCTCTAGGCTCTTAAAGTAACAAACTAAAGGAATATGAATAAAACAATTAAGATATATTCGACTTTACATTATGTCACAACAAAGCTGTGTTTAAATTTCCAATTGTGTTTTAAATGACTGGTTGACATGGTTCAGAGGCCATGTTGGCACATATTTTGTTCACAAAACTTAGTTCACTCTTCTTGCAGCTGAGCTTTTCTCTTGCAGACAGCCAGCTTCGTGTTTTATAGATAAGTTTACATGCACGGTCCTTGATGGCATAGCAAATTAATAAAAGAAATGAATGATGAAAATTCCCTGGACGGTAAAAGTTCGAAAATTTAATTTAAAAAAAAGAGAGATTAACACACAAGGAAACTTATCACAAACATCAGACAGAGGAAGTTAACCATTATTGACAATATTATGAGACGATAAAAACTGGAAGATATAGTGACAACTTGACAATTTGTAGAAAGGGAAGAGGTCAGCGAGAGACGAATCTTGACAATCTTGTGTCATGGCACGGAAAACTGTCAGCTCAAGAACTAATGCATGCTGTTGTAGATCGCCATATGTTGAGAAGAATGGTCGTCCACCCTGTCGGCAAAGCACATGATGAAAGCAATGATGAAGAAAGCATGAGTACAGTGTATTCACAGTTATAGGTTCACCAAGGAACACATTCTTTGAGTGTATACGTGGACAGAGACTTGCCAATGAAGGCAAGTGGTGTACTGAAGCCACCAGCAGAGGACAGCCCGCAGTTGTCAATCAGGATCAGGAATCTTCAAAGCCAGTCCACTTAAATATGACAGGTTAAAAAAAAACAACAGTTACCTTGACCCTGGGATCTGTGACGCCACAATCCAGATGCAGAGGTGTATTGTAGGTCATTTCTGTAAAACTGCGGTATTCTTCCTGGAAAAGGTGATCGGGGTCTGTTGGAGAATCATATAGTTGTTAAACACAATGAGAGAAGCATACAGTTGTTGTACACTGTGACAGAATCATACAGTTGTTATACAATGTGAGAGAATCATACAGTTGTTATACACTGTGAGAGAATCATATAGTTGTTATACAATGTGAGAGAATCATGCAGTTGTTATACAATGTGAGAGAATCATACAGTTGTTATACACTGTGAGAGAATCATATAGTTGTTATACAATGTGAGAGAATCATGCAGTTGTTATACAATGTGAGAGAATCATGCAGTTGTTATACACTGTGACAGAATCATATAGTTGTTATACACTGCGAGAGAATCATACAGTTGTTATACACTGCGAGAGAATCATACAGTTGTTGTACACCGTGAGAGAATCATACAGTTGTTATACACTGTGAGAGAATCATACAGTTGTTATACACTGTGAGAGAATCATATAGTTGCTGTACACCGTGAGAGAATCATACAGTTGTTATACACTGTGAGAGAATCATACAGTTGTTATACACTGCGAGAGAATCATACAGTTGTTATACAATGTGAGAGAATAATATAGTTGTTATACACTGCGAGAGAATCATACAGTTGTTATACAATGTGAGAGAATAATATAGTTGTTATACACTGCGAGAGAATCATACAGTTGTTATACAATGTGAGAGAATCATACAGTTGTTATACACCGTGAGAGAATCATACAGTTGTTATACACTGTAAGAGAATCGTATAATTGTTATACACTGTGAGAGAATCATACAGTTGTCATACACAGTTTTTATACACTCAGTGTTTGTTCTTGTCTTGTCTTCCAACTGTGCTGTTGTCGTGATGTTTTCCAGTTGATTGGTTCCCATGACACGTCCATAGAATGCTGACTTTTTCCTTCGGAAAAGATTAACCAGTTCTTTTCTTGGGTTAATTTCTTCATTATCTCTTCATTATTATTGTCCTATATTCAAGGGGTTCTCTATCCTTCTCTTGTTAAACCTGTCCAGGATCATACTCACACGGATCAGGAGTGTAGGAATTGGCCAGCGGGAAACACACGTGGAACAACTGAAGCACGGCATTTCGCGCACGTGTCATGTAATCATCTACACGGATGGCTCTGTGCTAAGAGGCAAAAGAAGAGCTTGGGGTTTTATAACGAAAATTAATGGAGAGTTTTAAGTGCAGGAGAGCCTGGCATATACCACAACATCTAGTCTTAGATTGGAGGTGGAGGCAGTCACTGCAGTGTTTCGCTGACTGGGGGATAAACAGCACACACAATTCGTGACTGGGCTGACTTGCTAAGCACGCTGTGTAGGGTGCAGATATATATGCTTTGTGTAGTGTGAATGCATCAATTTAAAAAGATCAAAGATTGGGAGTATCCGTAGGATCATTTCCCCGAGGAAGGCTGATGTGTTTGGAAACGAGAAGGCTGACCAAATTGGCTGGATCTGCAACGTTGGGTGCACGATAAGGCAGGTGTGGTCAAGGCCCTTTAGAACTGAATGTAACGTGTGGAAGAACATATTTACCACCATCGCTTGGAGAGAATGGTGAGACAGGGATTGGCTAGGGGATCTAGCAGACAGACAGTTCTTCGAGAAAAGGCCAGACGGACACACAGTCAGATTGCAACTGGTACTATTAGTATTGGGATCTTTAGTTGGTTGTTGAAGATGAGAACGGAGCATGTATGGGAATGTCCCGAGTGATGTGATGTCAGCTCTTGACTCAACTCAACTCTGTTCTTCTACAGAGCCACATCTCAGCAGCCTCCATGTAATTTGTCACTAACCTTTAACTGCCCATGATTCACTGTACTGTTACTTGTATAATCAATGTACGTATATTGGTCTTCTCGGTAAAAGATAACTTCAGACAGTTTGTCCTAGTTATTAACTTCTAAGTGGTGGCACGTTTGGTGAGTAATGAGTTACACACTACACATGTCCATTGTATGTCAAGACATCATTCTTGAAATCATATAACAAGAATTTAGAGATTCTATCAAGTGCCATGTTCACCTGCCTTCTTTAATATTTGAATATTACCTTCTTAGACATCAAGAAAACCACGTCTTTGTGGGCTCTAGTTTCGTCCCAATCTCGACATTCACGATAGACCAGCTAACGGTCCATTTAACACGAACACATGTATTATAACAAGTTGACCACGGTTGGTTTAACTAAGAACTTCCTCTCATGTGGATGCAGGTTGTGATTATGGTTTTGTCTACAAATAAATGTTCTCTGGCGAAGGAGGTCCGTCTGTCATGTCTGTCATTTCCTGCCAATATAATACCTTGCGGTGTATGGCAAGGGGGGGGGGGGGGGGGGGGGGGGAGAGGTGTCTTGAGCCTGGGAAATTAAGGCCGCCTGGATAGTGCAGTCGCCGTGAACTGTACAGTTCGTAATCCCGCATACCTCGTTCGAAACACAGCTCCGAGCGATTTGGCAGAAGACCGCCCTGTGTTGGTTTTCATACAATGGTATGTGTGCCGGTCGTTCATAAAACTACTGAACGTAAACATCCCAAGAAATCAAAAACAGACAAAACATGTTGGGGTTGACTGCGACGTCATGTAAAGGATGTGCAACTAACTTAACTAACTACAAATAATGTCTGCTGGTTATAATAATACGATAATTGTCTGTTTAGCGGCACAAACCTGACACGAACACAAAGATCTGTGACGTAGACTTGCTGTCGCCGGTAAGTGCGCTGCCCTTGAATCTGCGTGGCTGTTGTCCAGTCTCCCCTTTGTAGACGCAAGTATAGAATCTGGTGTGAAACCACCGGGCGTTCTGAATGTACAGTATCTGTTTGTAGGTTTTACTGTACCATGCATGTTCTTCTACTGCTAGATCCTCCACATCTTTCACATAAATAACACTGCCATTCTGAAATACATGTAAATACAGTTAGTGATGGTATTTATTACCATTTAAACTCAGGTGATGTGATAGCTACGTGTTCTGCCTTTCCAACACAGCGGTTTGAGTTCAACCCTCAGCAATCTATGTATACTTTTTAACAATAACATGAAGCACTGGAGTCTAGCAAGCCTCATAAAGCATGCAAGAGATATTCATCTCTAAGGACAGGTGGCAGGGAAGGAAGTGGATCACTCCACCTTGTAATCATGGGACCTAGAATATATACAGTTCTGTGACTTCACGCCACAGTATTAGTACGAGGATAAGTTAATAAGTAAGTCACAAATGGCTGTAGAAAAATAACTACATATGATAACAACTTGAAACCAGTTTATTTTTATACATACATTGTCCCTTTATTTCTCAACATAATTTCCACCAACATTGATGCACTTATCCCATCGTTTTATCAGTCCTCCCAAACCGGCTGCATAGAACTGCGTGCTTTGTTTTCATTTACCGGCCATCCCACAGAACTGTGTGACTTACTTATTGACTCGCCCTCGTAACTTTTTCTACTCAGATATTCACCGCTTTACGGGACAAACATGTATCAGCATAAACACTGATAACTCACCTTGGCGGGAGACATTTCGCGAATGACGCCGAAGTTGAATGTGAAGTGAAAACGTGGTTTAGAAAACAGAGTACGCAGTTATATGCAGTCGGTTTGGGAGGACTGATACAGCGATGGGATAAGTGCATCAATGTTGGTGGAAATCATGTTGAGAAATAAAGGGACAATGTAGTGTATACAAATAAACTGGTTTCAAGTTGTTATCATATTTCGTTATTTTTCTACAGCCATTTGAGACTTACTTATTAACTTACCCTCGTATTTGGTGTGGGAGATTACTGGCTATCTCGTAACACCAAAATCACAATATGCAAAACACTGATCAGACCAGTTGTGCTGTATGGCTCTGAAACCTGGAGTACAACGAAAGGAGACGAAGCCTTGTTACAAACCTTTGAGAACAAAATTTTAAGACGCATCTTTGGACCCATTAGGGATACACAAAGTGGAGAGTGGAAAAGAAGAAGTAACAAAGACATTTATGATTTGTTTAAGTCCCCGCTAATCACTGGTATCATGGGACGCAGAGGTGTTTCCAAGGCACCAGGGCCGGGTTATATACTGGCCAAGACCTATTGACGCGTCCTCGTCGAGCGTCCTGGGCAACAGGTCCCTTCGGGGTCCTGGCTGAAGTCAATAGGATCGCCGATTCCTCCGAAGTCGGAGAGTGTCTGCCTGTACGGCGAGGAACCACCAGTCTGCACACCAATAAGCCAGTCATGGGACAACGGATACTCACGCAAAACTCAGGTCCTGTATGACATCACACTGATGCTGGACAACAGGATGCCTTCATCCGACATACAGGACTTTGCGTTGGAGCTCAAGCCAACGAACACAAGCAAGCAAGCAAGCACTGGTATCATGAAGGCTAATAGACTACAATGGCTGGGGCATATAGAAAGAATGGAAGATAATAGGGAAACAAAACTCGCTTACAATCAGGAAATAAATGACCGTAGACCCCGAGGTAGACCAAGAAGGTGGTGGAGAGATAATACATGTACAGACCTACAAGCACTTGGAACAACCGACTGGCAAGAGAAGGTCCACCAGAGAGACGAATGGAGACAGATTGTATTTGCAGCAAAGAACCTCAATGGCTCGGAACGCTGAAGAAGAAGAAGTTCATTGTAATCGAAAGGATACGCTCATTGAGTGGCACCTTGCCGTCTTGACAGACGAAAGTATGTGGAATGAAATTTTGCCAAAATTCAATCTCACAATGCCTGGGCATGGATTCAGAGAACATATGTTGCCTATGCACCATGTTCCCTCTCTCGACCTTGCCTTGTTTACTCCAGGGGAGATACGCTGAGTAATTATTAGTTTTCACTATAGTTTTCCAATGTTTCTATTGTGCACTTTCTCTCCTGATGTCAACGTCTTTACATTTGATTTTCCACTCTTCTTATATAAGTGTAAGTTGTCACAAAGCATGAGTGTCAGATGTCACACAGATGCCTTACCTGTTTGTTCAAAAATGTTGATGTTTACGTCAAGTAAATGTTGATGTTTGTCCAACAGTGATTGTTTTATATGTTGTAAACAATCAATGTCCTCTAGCACTATATAAACTTTACAAGGTGATGGAGTGGGAGGGGTAGCCTACACACAGATACCATTGTTTCAAGGATTGAAGTGTTTTTCTCCTGTATTTGTGGTAAATTTCCCTGACCACCTTGCATTCTAGAAGTGAAAAGAGAATCAAACCTAAATACCAAAGGGATCACCTAGACACTTTTAACAAAATAATTCTCATATATAAAATTCACATGCCACAGATGGGAGGCGTGGTTCTTGGAAGAAAACTGAGATACTATAGCCATATCAACTCACTGTGGCTGGGATAGGACAGTGATGAGAGGCCTGGTACCTGGGAGAAGAGGACAGGTAGACCAGCGCGGAGATGGACACAGAACGTGGCAGACGCCTTGGGTAGAGGCGAGAGAAATGACCAGGGATCGAGAGTCTTTTCGGCATCGTGATGAGGGCAACGTTCTGAAAAGAATTTCTACATCAGTGGTTGCTAACCTTTTTTGGCCCATGCACCCCTTCACCATATGTTCGGAACATCATTCCCCCTTTAATTTTTCCTACCTATAAATCCCCCCCCCCCCCCCACCAGCCCCCCACACAGTATACGTAAACATAGAAGCTAAATTTAATAACACATACTAGAACAAGTCTAGACGTCTACATAAAACAAGATGTAAAACGAATTTTATGTTTAAAAACAAAAGACGCTACATAATGAATTTCAGAAGGGCGAGAAGTACAGAACCGTAAAGTATGGAACAACAATATCAAGTAAGCGGTTCTTGTATAAAAGCGATCTCGAAAAGATCTTAATTTCCCCCCCCCCCTCCCTCCCCCCCCCCCTCCAAAAAAAAAATCAAAACTAGGTTGTTTTTTTTTTGGGGGGGGGGGGTGGGGGGGGGGGATTCCCCACGGGTTGAGAACCACTGCTATACAAGATGTTACCGTGTTGTTATTGCGACATGTCTATTCCGTGTGATTACTTTTTTAATGTTGTGACATCAATATAGTTTGCACAAGGCAGTAGGTGTGTGCCTCACTCCGTCTGGTTCCTATCAGTTCGGATTCTAACACATGTCCACCGGGCGGTCAAGCAAGTGCAGGGTCTACGGTCATTTATTTCCTGAGTGTAAGCGAGTTTTGTTGTAGGGATACACGCATTGACACACACACACACACACACACACACACACACACACACACACACACACACACACTCACACTCACTCACACACACTCACACACACTCACACACTCACACACTCACACACTCACTCACTCTCACTCTCACTCACACACACACACACACACACACACACACACACACACACACAACAGCCAATAGATAATAGGGACGAGCTTTTGTTCTAGGCTATTCTTTTTCCCGCTCCCGACAATTTCTTCCCTAAGCCCCTTCTCTGCGAGCAACGTTCGTTCCACATCAATTAGCTTCATCACGCGAGTCGCGTGGCTTATTAGACTAACTAATGGAACCAAGGTTAGTCCCTGCACTGCCACAGGGTTATTGCTCAAGTGAGGGCCACTTGAAGGCTGCCCTCCTTCGTCTGCACAACTGGAAATAGTGCGTTGATTAGCCCAAGAAGAAACAATGCTATGATTCATGGCGGCTCAACAGTTTATTGCGTGTTTCTGAGACAAATTACTAAATATAATTTGGCGACAACGCATGAGATTTTCTGTACCAAATTTAAAAAGATGGCGATACAGCGGGAAAAGCAACGTTAAGTGTGGACAAACATTCCGTCGTATTTGATCAACAGAGTTACACTCAGAATATTTTGAGCATTATGAAACCTACGACATAGGTTTACATCCATCGACTGACATTCGTAGAAGACAAAGGAAATAAAATAATTATCAAACGACAGCAGGCAACTTAGAGGCTGGAAAGTACAGATAGCCATGATGTCTTGTAATGAGGCCTCGGCGCCCCAAGTGGAACCAGCGTACTTGCAAACTTGAGCGCTTGAATACTCCAAACATATTCTGTCGCAATCTGTGTGTATCACCCGCTAGCACATGTAGCTGTATATATGGTCGTCCTGGATCTCTAAATATATTACCATTGGCTGGGTCTGTCATCAGTGCACATATAGTTATGTCATCATTAGCCGGGTCTACCATCCCTCTTCACATATAGTTTTGTCATCATTAGCTGGGTCTACCATCCCTCTTCACATATGGTTTTGTCATCATTAGCTGGGTCTACCATCCGTCTGCACATATAGTTATGGCATCACTATCAGGGTCTACAATCCGTCTACACATATAGTTATGGCATCACTATCTGGGTCTACAATCCGTCTACACATATAGTTATGGCATCACTATCTGGGTCTACAATCCGTCTACACATATAGTTATGGCATCACTAGCTGCGTGTATAATCCACCTAGACGTATGAATATGTCATCTCTAACTGAGTCTCTTATCCGCTTCTATATCTATGTTATCGCTAGCTGGGTCTCTCACCCGCTGTTACATCTAACTATGTTATCGCTAGCTGGGTCTCTTAACGCTTTTATATCTATGTTATAGCTAGCTGGGTCAATCATCTGCTTTAATATCTAACTATGTTATCGTTAGCTGGATATATCATCCACCTGGACCTATACACATGTCACCACTATGTGGATCTATATACCACCCTGTCCTACCCCCACCCATATGCCATCACTAGTTGGGTATATCATCTAAGTCAGTGGTTCTCAACCTTTTTTGGCCCGTGCCCCCCTTCACAACATTTTCAGAACGCCAAACCTCCCCCCCCCCCCTTTCGTATTTCCTACCTAAAAATTTGGCCCGTGCCCCCCTTCACCATATGTTCAGAACGCCATTCTCCCCTTTTCGTATTTCCTACCTAAAAATCTCGCCCCCGCCCCTACACAGTATACGTAATAATGGAAGCTAAACTTAATAGCACATACTAGAACACGTCTAGATGTCCACATAAAACATGATTTGTGGGTCTACTTACTTTATAAATTGAATTTTAGAAGGGTGAAACGTACAGAACCGTACAGTATGAAGGGAAAAACAATATAAAGTAATCGGTTCTTGTATTAACGCGATCTTGAAATAATCTTAATTCCCCCGGGGGGGGGGGGGGGGTATTCCCCACCGCTTGAAAACCACTGATCTAAGTGGATGATATGTTAGAGAGTCGAAAAGCATCCATATCCAGTACTTATTAGATTATGTTGGTGGTTTACCGATAGCTGTCTATGACAGCCAGTCAAAGTCTTACATTTATCACACATGTGGCAACAGTATCATCTATGCGTACCAGTCAAAGCTTTATATTTATTATACATATGACAACACAGCATATACCATTAAAGCATTGGGAGACGGGGCTGAAGGAAGCACCTGTTTCGAAAGCTAGCGTAGGACTCAGATTTGTTACAAGAACCATTGGTTTCTAGTGAAATCGCACGTCCTCTGATAGCTTGGGTAATGAGATCGGATTCTAGCCTTATAAGATAAGAGCGAAAAAAATAGGAGGCCCTGTCTGTAAATGTTCATGCTAAAATGATACAGCAGTTGAAAACTGCAAATGTCGCTGCCCTGACTAAATGCAAAACTGCAAATGTCGCTGCCCTGACTAAATTCCAAACTGCAAATGTCGCTGCCCTGACTAAATTCAAAACTGCAAATGTCGCTGCCCTGACTAAATTCAAAACTGCAAATGTCGCTGCCCTGACTAAATTGTTTTTAAAAAGATCTACCCATTGGTAGATACAGTTCGCCATCTTAGATGGAATCTGTCTAGAGCAATGATTCTCAACCTTTCATGGCCCATGCACCCCTTCACCATATGTTCAGAATGTCATTCCCCCCCCCCCTTTCGTCTTTTCCCCCTATAAACCCCCCCCCCCCATCCCCCACCCCCCACGTAAAAATGGAAGCTAAATTTAAAAACACATACTAGAACAAGTCTATATGTCTACATAAAACATGATTTGCGGGTCTGCTTACGTTATAAAACGAATTTCAGAAGGGCGAGAAGTACAGAACTGTACAGTTTGGAGGGAAAATCAATTTCAAATCATTGGTTCTTGTATTAACGCGATCTTGAAATAATCTTAATTTCCCCCACCCCCACTCCCCATAAACCCTAAAATTCCTCCTAGGGGAATTCCCCACCGGTTGAGAACCATTGGTCTAGAGCAGTGGTTCTCAATCTTTTTTGGCCCATGCCCCCCTTTACCATATGTTCAGAACGTCATCCCCCCCCCCCTTTCGAATTTCCTCCCTATAAATCCCCTATAAAAAATGGAAGCTAAATTTAAAAACACATACTAGAACAAGTCTAGACATCTACATACAACGTGATTTGTGGGTCTACTTACGTTATAAAACGAATTTCATTAAGGTGAGAAGTACAGAACCGTAAAATTTAGAGGGGAAAACAATATCATGTAGCTGGTTCTTGTATAAATGCGATCTTGAAATAATCTTAATTCCCCCCCCCCCCCGGAAACCCCAAAATTCCCCCCCCCCCCCGGGGGGGAATTCCCCACCAGTTGAGAACCACTGGTCTAGAGGATGTAAACTCTGAACAAGTGCACGCATTGGTCGATCACACTGACGGTTATATCATTGTGTGACACACCTTCCCATGTGACACACCTTCCCATGTGACACACCTTCCCATGTGACACACCTTCCCATGTGGCACGCCTTCCCATGTGACACCACACCTTCCTATGTGACACACCTTCCCATGTGACACACCTTCCCAGTGCCGAGTAAGTAACACTAGAACTGGGTTGGCTAATCTTTGTTTTCTCCAGGCATAGATTATCAGGCTAGGAACCGTTTTAGATAGGAAATCACAGAGAACATACACCGGTTACATAGAACGCATACATACATACATACATGTACGTACAATCGTGAGTGCATGTATGACATACAGACAGACAGTGATAGTCACGCGGCGGTTACCTTCCTGTTCCAAATTTTCCTCCACACCCATCTCACAGGCTTAGAACCACTGCAGGCAACGCTAAAGTTGTCCATCCTGTTGATCGTAACAACATCCGCGGAGGAGATCAGGGGCGGGTCTTGATCTTCATTCTCAAAGTCTGGCCTGTAGCTCACATCTGAAGAAAGCAAAAGAACAGGTCTGCTAGTGACTATAATGTCAACTCTCTTCTCGCTACTAACTCTTAAACACTATCATATAGCAAGTCCTACACGGAATATGGCTCTTGTCACGGACCGTCCGTCACCATTGTCCCCTGCTCTTATCAATACGAAAATATGTCCTCATTTTCAATGAGAGGGGATGCATGCAGAATTTCTATACATTCTTACCTTGTGTCGACCTCTCCAAGTCTGCAGCTGTTGGAAATAAAGTTGATTGTTCCCAGTTAGATTCTGGTGGATAAGAGGTCGACGTTGGTAGATCGGCCTTGACATTTGAGAAGTCTTCGTTAGTACTGTCATCACAGTCAACATAACCAGGGAAGTGATCGGGTGCAACACTCGCTGCAGCTGTAACATAGAATAGTTGGCCATGAGTGATCAGTGAATACTGACTGAAACTGTACAATAGAATGACTGGACATGAGTGATCAGTGAATACTGACTGGAACTGTACAATAGAATAGGTGGACATGAGTAATTAGTGAATACTGACTGAAACTGTACAATAGAATAGGTGGACATGAGTAATTAGTGAATACTGACTGGAATTGTACAATAGAATAGGTGGACATGAGTAATTAGTGAATACTGACTGAAACTGTACAATAGAATAGTTGGCCATAAGTAATCAGTGAATACTGACTGGAACTGTACAATAGAATGACTGGACATGAGTAATCAGTGAATACTGACTGAAACTGTACAATAGAATAGGTGGACATGAGTAATTAGTGAATACTGACTGGAACTGTACAATAGAATAGGTGGACATGAGTAATTAGTGAATACTGACTGAAACTGTACAATAGAATAGGTGGACATGAGTGATCAGTGAATACTGACTGGAACTGTACAATAGAATAGGTGGACATGAGTAATTAGTGAATACTGACTGGAACTGTACAATAGAATAGGTGGACATGAGTGATCAGTGAATACTGACTGGAACTGTACAATAGAATAGGTGGACATGAGTAATTAGTGAATACTGACTGGAACTGTACAATAGAATGACTGGACATGAGTAATCAGTGAATACTGACTGAAACTGTACAATAGAATAGGTGGACATGAGTAATCAGTGAATACTGACTGGAACTGTACAATAGAATGACTTGACATGAGTAATCAGTGAATACTGACTGAAACTGTACAATAGAATGACTGGACATGAGTAATCAGTGAATACTGACTGAAACTGTACAATAGAATAGTTGGCCATAAGTAATCAGTGAATACTGACTGAAACTGTACAATAGAATGACTGGACATGAGTAATCAGTGAATACTGACTGAAACTGTACAATAGAATAGGTGGACATGAGTAATCAGTGAATACTGACTGAAACTGTACAATAGAATAGTTGGCCATAAGTAATCAGTGAATACTGACTGAAACTGTACAATAGAATAGGTGGACATGAGTAATCAGTGAATACTGACTGAAACTGTACAATAGAATAGTTGGCCATAAGTAATCAGTGAATACTGACTGAAACTGTACAATAGAATTGTTGGCCATGAGTAATCAGTGAATACTGACTGAAACTGTACAATAGAATGACTGGACATGAGTAATCAGTGAATACTGACTGAAACTGTACAATAGAATAGTTGGCCATAAGTAATCAGTGAATACTGACTGAAACTGTACAATAGAATTGTTGGCCATGAGTAATCAATGAATACTGACTGAAACTGTACAATAGAATAGTTGGACATGAGTAATCAGTGAATACTGACTGAAACTGTACACTAGAATGACTGGACATGAGTAATCAGTGAATACTGACTGAAACTGTACAATAGAATAGGTGGACATGAGTAATCAGTGAATACTGACTGAAACTGTACAATAGAATAGTTGGCCATAAGTAATCAGTGAATACTGACTGAAACTGTACAATAGAATAGGTGGACATGAGTAATCAGTGAATACTGACTGAAACTGTACACTAGAATGACTGGACATGAGTAATCAGTGAACACTGACTGAAACTGTACAATAGAATGACTGGGCATGAATATTGAGTGATCACTGACTGAAACTGTACAATAGAATGACTGGACATGAGTAATAAGTGATCACTGACTGAAACTGTTCAATAGAATGACTGGACATGAGTAATAAGTGATCACTGACTGAAACTGTACAATAGAATGACTGGACATGAGTAATCAGTGAATACTGACTGAAACTGTACAATAGAATGACTGGACATGAGTAATCAGTGAATACTGACTGGAACTGTACAATAGAATAGTTGGCCATGAGTGATCAGTGAACACTGATTGAAACTGTAAAATAAAGCTTTCGTTAGTAATATTTATATTGTGAACACTACATGAAACTGTACAACAGAAGATTTTGTTAGTAGTGAGTAGTTTGTTATCACTAACTGGAGCTGTACAACAGAAGAGTGAATTAATATGCACTAATTTGTGAGCGCTCGTCTCTCTGGCCGAGGGGTTACACCACTTTCTTCGTAATCCCGTTTATCACGCTGTCTCGTAGCGAGCGAGAACTGGGAGCGGTTCGTCCCCCGCTGGTGACTTGCGGGAAAACTGAGCCGGCCGCTCAGAAAGCAATGGCAAACTACTGAGCGTAATCTTGCCAAGAAATCAACAGACAGCTGGAAGATGCTGCTGTTGACAGCGATGTCCTGTAAAAGGATATGCGAATTTTAAAAAAAAATTGTGAGCATTAATTGAAACTATACATCAGAAGCGTTAGTAATGAGTAATTTCTTATGACGTCACCACTGCTATCAGTGTTACCAGAGCTCGCCTTACTCACATGCAACTAAAAACTGCACATTGTCATCAAAAGTGCAAGTCCAGTGATACTTTCGGTGACTTGGAGAGGGTCCATAGTGTTCAGTGACCGGCGGTGATCCTAATGTGTGAGAAGTTATCAGTAGGCGAAGTAATTCATTCTCTTAATTTTATAAAAATATGTCTTCATTTTCAATTATGATGCCGCATCTATAATTTCTTTATATTCTTACCTTGTGTCGACTTATCTAAGTCTGCAGCTGTTGGAAATAAAGTTGATTGTTCCCATTTTGATTCTCGTGGTTGCAAGGTCGACGTTGGTAGGTCGTCCTTGACATTTGAGTAGTCTTCATCAGTACTGTAGTCTGGGTCAACAACATAACCTGGGAAGTGTTCGGGTGCAACATTGGCTGCAGCTGTACAATAGAATAGTTGGGCATGAGTAATCAATTAACACTGACTCAACTGTACAACAGAATAGTTTGCTAGGAGTAATCAGTGAACGCTGACCGAAATTGTACAATAGAATAGTTGATCACGAGTGAACAGTGAAGACTGACTGAAACTGTACAATAGAATAGTTGATCACAAGTGAAGATCACAAACAAATATTAATTTATATAGATATTTTAGGTGTATCAGAAACAAGATGGCAGGCGCAAGTTATATCAGGAGAGACGATTATACATTCATTACCTCGGGAGGAGATCATTACGAGAGAGGAGTGAGAATTTTGATAAAAATAAATTTAGAGACAATTATTGGTGGATTCTGGGCTCACGAAGATAGAATGATACTACTCAAAATTAAGACAAGAACTTTCGACATAATAATTCTACAGACGTATGCTCCAACAACCGATTATAGTGAACAGTTGGAAGAGTACTATGAAAACCTACAGCAAACACTGACAGTTGTAAAATAATCAGATGTCCTAATTGTCATGGGAAACATGAACACAAAGGTTGGAAAAACTAAATATAAACAGATAGTAGGCCAACATGATATGGGAAACAGAAAAGACAGAGGAGACCGGCTGATACAGTTCTGTGAAGAAAACACTCTTATTATTTGTAACACATTTTTTTCCCAACATAACCCTAGGAAACTGTATACGTGGAAAAGCCCTGGATATAGAACGGTAAACCAAACTGACTACATTTTGATTAGAAATAGATTTAAAAAGAAGGTTAAAAATGCCAAAACACCCTGGTGCTGATATCACCTCCGATCATAATCACGTAGTCTTAAAATTACAAATAAAACTTACAAACACAGGAATAAGGACATAGAGGACCCCTCAAATAGATATATCAGCATTGAAATAACCAGACAAAGATCAAGTATAGCTGGTCGAAGTTAAAAAAAAAAATAATATGATAGTCTAATCAGTTGAAAGCATGGAACAATATCGACATGACAATCCTAAGAAGAAAATTAATACACAATGGGAATGTGTAAAAAGTAGTATACAGATTGCAAATACCAACCTACCAGTGAAGGTAACATAAGAAAAAGATATTGTGGATAACCAATGAAAACTTGAGCAAAATGACTAGAAGAGAGAAAGCAAAGAACATTCCAGAATATATATTAATCTCATCTCATCTCATCATGTTCCTCTTGTACCTTGCGGTGTCGAGGTGAAGTATAAACATCGTGAGAGTGCCCGATTATGGGCTTGATTTAGGAACCGACATCACAGCATTCGGGGCATTCCCATAAGCGCTCCGTCCCCATCCTCAGCAGCCAGCGAAGAGTTCCAACGCTAATAGTAATAGTAGTAATCTGATTATATGTCCGTCTCGACTTTCCTCTGAGCGTCGATCGTCGGCCAGATCCCCTCGTCACCCCTCGCTGTCGCATTCTTGCCATACCATGGTGATCCATTGGCATTTGCTCCTCCGAGGTGTACACGTGCTCTCACAAGGCCGCAACCACAGCAATGAGACCACAACAAAAAGAAAACAGCGATATGGGTAATTGTTGGCCCTCTGAAGATGAGCCTGTTGTAAATATGCTTAGGGAAGAGACAACTCCTATAGTGAATAACGCAGTGAATAATGACGAATGCATCTCAGATTCTTTTGAAAAAATGCATTCTGACAATACCTACCTGAAAGAAAAGTAGAAGAAGAAGCCTAAGAATTGGTACGTGGAACGTGCGCACCCTGTTTCAAAAGGGGAAATTTGACAACCTGTTTTCCAAAGCCAAACAACAAAATATTAATTTATATAGATATTTTAAGTGTATCAGAAACAAGATGGACAGGCGCAAGTTATATCAGGAGAGACGATTATACATTCATTACCTCGGGAGGAGATCATGACGAGAGAGGAGTGAGAATTTTGATAAAAATAAATTTAGAGACAATTATTGGTGGATTCTGGGCTCACGAAGATAGAATGATACTACTCAAAATTAAGACAAGAACTTTCGACATAATAATTCTACAGACGTATGCTCCAACAACCGATTATAGTGAACAGTTGGAAGAGTACTATGAAAACCTACAGCAAACACTGACAGTTGTAAAATAATCAGATGTCCTAATTGTCATGGGAAACATGAACACAAAGGTTGGAAAAACTAAATATAAACAGATAGTAGGCCAACATGATATGGGAAACAGAAAAGACAGAGGAGACCGGCTGATACAGTTCTGTGAAGAAAACACTCTTATTATTTGTAACACATTTTTTTTTTCCAACATAACCCTAGGAAACTGTATACGTGGAAAAGCCCTGGAGATAGAACGGTAAACCAAACTGACTACATTTTGATTAGAAATAGATTTAAAAAGAAGGTTAAAAATGCCAAAACACCCTGGTGCTGATATCACCTCCGATCATAATCACGTAGTCTTAAAATTACAAATAAAACTTACAAACACAGGAATAAGGACATAGAAGACCCCTCAAATAGATATATCAGCATTGAAATAACCAGACAAAGATCAAGTATAGCTGGTCGAAGTTAAAAAAAAAATAATATGATAGTCTAATCGTTGAAAGCATGGAACAATATCGACATGACAATCCTAAGAAGAAAATTAATACACAATGGGAATGTGTAAAAACTAGTACTGTCATACAAAATGCTCCCCACTGTGCAATGTGAAAAGTGGAATAGGCAGGAGTCTCAGTAATCCAGCAGCCCGCACAGGTACACTGTGCATAATGCCGCTGTCAGAATGCCAACACAAAATTAATCCACGAAAACCAATTCATCGTCGATGGACTCGGCAGTCACCAGAAAGACCTCATTGACCCGGGTTATTTACCGCAGGACGACCCGCCGAAAGTGTCGCATAAAGCACTAACTCCGCGGCTTCAGCGCCGACTCCCGGGAGTCCTGAAAAATGCACTCGTGAACAGAAAAGGCAAATTAGTCTATTCAGCAACAGCCGGTAGCCATTGTTCCGCGAATTTCTCAGCTCACAGTGTCGCCCACGCACTCACTCAGTAGCAGGGCGACGGAACCATGTACTACCAGTCCAACATGAGGAAAATGCGATTGAAAACCTTAGCTGCATGCATAAACACGCCACATGCCTAAACGGTTTCAACGCCTAACCGCCATATTCGCGACCGGTAGTTGCCAACGAAGAGTGGTTGCAGATAAAATGCAAAGAAATAGAGGATCTAGAAATGAAACACAACTCGAAAGAATTGCATGAAAATATAAAAAGATTTACAAAGAAGAAAAATAATATAACAGGAAATGGTTGTAACAGAGGAAAACATGGAGAAATTATAAATAATAATACCAATATAATAAACAGATGGACAGAATTCACAGAAGATTTATTCTGGGACAGCAGGGTCAATAAACCAACATTTTGTAATACTCAAGATGGACCAAATATACTGAAGGCTGAATTGGGGATGGCTATTTAAAAAAATTAAAGAAGGAAAGGATGCAGGTCCTGACTAGACAACAACAGAGATTATAAAATCATCATCCAGCTTTGGCATGGGAAGACATGGATTGGAGAACTTAGTGATAACTGACAAGATGGAAGGGAACAGACCAAGAGGAAGACCGAGAGGAAAATACCTGAATGGCTTGACCACATGGCATGGACGAGACAGGAACACTGAGTTGATCCACGACTCTGGTGATTGAGTGAAATGGTGAGTCATGACCGCCCACGTTTTCCGGCATGGCACTTGATTGATTTATATATATATATACTAGCTGACCCGGCCCGGCTTCGCCCAGGCCCTGGAGGGGATCTATCTATCTATCAGTCTGTCTGTCTGCTTGTTTGTCTGTCTGTCTGTCTGGCTGACCTGGCCCGGCTTCACCCAGTCCCTGGTGGGGAGCATCTCATTTAATTCATATAAGTAGTCATATAAGCTCTCCCGTTCCCGACTATCTGTCTGTCTGTCTGTCTGTCTGTCTGTCTGTCTGTCTGTCTATTTGTCTATCTGTCTGTCTGTCTGACCCGGCCCGGCTTGACCCAGTCCCTGGTGGGGAGCATCTCATTTAATTCATATACGTAGTTATATAAGCTCCCGTTCCCGTCTATCTGTCTGGCTGTCTGTCTATCTGTCTGTCTGTCTGACGCGGCCCGGCTTCACCCAGTCCTTGGTGGGGAGCATCTCATTTAATTCATAT
>JACEFZ010027556.1:0-42500 GCA_014155875.1 Cepaea nemoralis | reverse complement strand
CAAGTGGCGTCAATTAGATACGGAAATAATTATTCGTCGCCCATAGAGATAAAAAGAGGAATACGACAGGGGTGTGTCTTGTCCTCAAGCCTCTTCAGTCTATACACAGAAAGAATTCTTAAACAAGTCTAACTGCCTGGACTCAACATCAATGGAAGTATCATAAACAACCTTAGGTATGCTGACGATACCGTGTTACTAGCAGAAAGCGAGAATGAGTTACAAAACCTAATGTAACAAGTAAACAGGCATAGTGTAGAATGTGGCTTAGATATTAACATCCAAAAAACACGAAAACTATAATAATTAGCAATGGAAATGAAAGGTCAACAATGAACATCATAGTAAACGGGGAGATACTAGAACAATTAACAAGTTTCTCCTGTCTTGGACATATAATAACAGAAGTTGGCAGAAGTGAAACAGAAATCAAAAAGAGAATAGGAATGGCCAAAAATGCTTTCAGCAGCGAGAAATCAGTTTTAACATCTAGAGAGATTAACAATGCATTAAAAATAAGAATTGTCAAATGTTTTGTATATTCAACATTACTGTATGGCGCGGAAGCTTGGACATTGAACAAGCAATTAGAAAGTCGACCAGATGCCTTTGAGATGTGGATATACAGAAGAATATGTCGAATTTCATGGGGGGAAAAAAAAAATCAAATACAGAGGTTCTAGGAAAAAAAACTGGGAATGAAAAGAGAGTTGATGAAAGAAATAACAAATGGGCAAGTTACATATTTCGGCCATGTTAAACTAAATAACACTCTTATAACAACCATACTGGAGGCCAAGGTTGAAGTCAAGTGAGCAAGAGGTAGACAACGATACAAGTGGGAAGATAACATCAAGAGATTGACGGACATCAATCTGTCAGAATACACAGTCAGAGCGATAGACAGTCAGTGTTGGAGATCCATTGCAGCCAACCTTCATCGTGGAGACGGCGCCTTATTGATTAATTGAGTAATAAGTAATCTGTGAACACTACATGAAATTGTACAACAGAAGAGCTCGTTGTCAATAAGTGATTTTTTATCACTAACTGGAGCTGTACAACAGAAGAGTGAATTAATATTAAGTAATTTGTGAGGACTAACTGAAACTATACAACAGAAGCGTTAGTAATGAGTAATTTCTTATGACGTCACCAGTGAGAGCAACTCCGAGCTCGCCTTACCCACATGCAACTAAAAACTGCACATTGACATCAAAAGTGCAAGTCCAGTGATACTTTCGGTGACATAGAGGGGTTCCATAGTCTTCAGTGACCGGTTTTGATCCTAATACAAATGTGTGAAGTGACGATTAGGTGAGAGAATTCATCCTCTTTACAATACGAAAATGTGTCCTCATTTTCAGTGATGATGCTACATGTAGAATTTCTATATATTCTTACCTTGTGTTAACCTCTCTAAGTCTGCAGCTGTTGGAAATAAAGTTGATTGTTCCCAGTTTGATTCTGGTGGATACAATGTCGACGAGAGAAGGTCGTCCTTGACATTTGAGTAGTCTTCATCGGTACTGTAGTCTGGGTCAACAACATAATCTAGGAGGCTATAGGATGCAACATTGGCCGCAGCTGTCAAATAGAATAGTTGGCCACGATTAATCAGTGAACACTGACTGAAACTGTACAATAAAATAACTAATCATGAGTAATTAGTGAACACTGACTGAAATTGTACAATAGAATAGCTGGTCATGAGTAATCAGTGAACACTGACTGCAACTGTACAACATAATAGTTGGACGTGAGTAATCAGTGAACACTGACTGCAACTGTATAACAGAATAGTCGGCCATGAGTTGATCGTGAAATAACTTGTGAATACTTTCTAAATCTGTACAAAGATCAGTTAGCACTAAGTAATTCCTAAATTTCTGAATACTTTCTGAAACAGTGCAAAAGGAAACTGTTCACCAAGTAATTTCTAAATACTAAGAAGATAGCAATAATTACTTTGCGAATTCTGCCTGTGTTCACAGGAACAATCTGCTATAAGCAATTTGTGAACACTGACTGACAATGTGCACCATTAAAGTAAGCAAAAGTAGCACGTGAATTCTGCTATACATACACCAGCGTTTTTGGTCACCAGCTGTTAGTTATCTTCTTCAGTGAGCAACCTAGTCTTCACTCTGAACGGCAGAATAGAAGAACCACAACGGTATGACATTATCAGTCATGTGGGACTAAGTGAGAGAACGACATATGGCAGAATGAAATAGGACGTTCGCTCTTAAACTCCCTGTGTGTTGATGGTGGGAAGCGGGTTCAACCCCTACACCGTTCAGTCAGACATCTAGGGCTGTACCGGATTCAAATTTTTGAAATCCGGCCGGAGCCGGATTTGGCCGGATTTATGAAGTGAGATCCGGCCGGAGCCGGAGCCGGAGCCGGATTTACAAATAAAAAAAATTAAAATAAAATAACATACAACATCACTTGACTTAGGTGAGTGGAGTCACTCGACTGTTCATTACTGCAGTTCATTACTATTGACATGACAATGATGACATATACTCATATTAAATCATTTAAATGTAAAATAATTACATTCACAGTAGAATAAGTAATTAAGTAATATTAAGTTCCATAAGTTCAAGATGAAACATAATACATAAGCACATAATGCTAATTTAGTAATTTTAATTGTTAGTTTTCAGTTTCAGTTTTTAGTTTTCACATTGTTTTCAGTTGGCAAATTATCAGCTCAGTTACAACTCACAACAACAGTACACTGAACAGATTGAATTTATTGAAATACATTCATTTAGTAATTTCACTATTTCAGTCAGTCTTCATTATGGCTGTGAAGTTGAACTCTCAGAGTCAAGAAGAGACGAGTTGTATTTCAGGAAAATCAACGTCTCCGCATTTTCTGGTAAAAGGCTACTACGGTGGTCAGTGATAATGTCTCCTGCAGTACTGAATAGCCTTTCCGATGGCACACTTGTAGGTGGTGGTGCAAGAAATACCTGCGCCAGTCTAGCCATGCTTTGAAATCTTTGCTTATTGGCATGCCACCATGAAACTGGATCTGACTGTCGAGTTTGAAGTGGCTCTGACAGGTACTGTGTCACCTCAGTGTTAATGCTTTTGCCTTCGGCACTTGCAGAACGATCTGCGGTGGGATTTTCCTCGACAATTGTGTCAAAACAGCTCCATAGGCTGGACTCGTACTGTGTGGCAGTGCTCACAGAAGTCAAAACACTAGTACTACTACTACTAATAGTAGCTGATGGATCCTGTGGACTGACTGTGTTTGCTGAATCAATAATGGAGTTAGCTGCTAACAGCAGATGGGCTCGTGCATCACTTCTACCACGTTCGGAGAAGAAGCACAGCTTGAATCGAGGATCCAGTAGTGTGGCACAGGTGTAAATACTGTTGGATTCAATGTCCGCAAATCTGCTGCTAACAGCTTCAAGCAGGGCTGCTTTCATAGTTTTGATCCCAGCATCACTACCTTCTTTCTGGAGGAAAGCCATGAGTGTTTTCACTAATGGGATCACAACTGATATTGATGCCTGAGCTGCACTTATTTCACGTGTGATTTCTTCAAATGGTGCCAAAGTAGCTACCACATTCTCCGTGACTGCCCACTGTTGTGCCGTTAGCCCAGTTACCGAATCAATTTCAAAATTTTCAACACAGTACAGGCTGATGCTGCGCCGTTGTTCTAACAGACGTCGTAACATATAGAACGTTGAGTTCCATCGTGTTGTCACGTCCTGGATAAGCTGATGTTGTGGTAGGTTTAATTCATTTTGAAGTTCATGCAAACGACTGGTTGCTGAAGAAGAGTGTTTGAAATGTCCTACCAATTTTCTTCCAGTACTGATGATGCCAGCAACATACTTTTGACTCAAAAGACCATCACGCACACACAGCTGCAGTGTGTGTGCAAAACATCCAACACTTGAATAGCTGCCATCACGAAAGCATTTGGCAATGTTGAATGCATTGTCTCTCACAACAACATGGCACTTCTCACGTGCAATTGACCACTCATCCAGCATCATTTCAAAATGTGCAAGCAAGTTTGTGGCCGTGTGATGTTCATCACATGCAGTACAATGGAAGACTACACTGCGGAGAACGAAGGAGTTTGTTAACCAATGGCCAGTGAGGCCCATAAATGACTGAGTGGTGTATTCAGCTGTCCACGTATCTGTTGTGAATGATATGTAATCAGTGTCAGATATCATTGCTGCAATTTTTACCTTCAGACGTTTACACATGTCAGGAATGATATGTTCAGCAAAGTACTTTCTTGAAGGCAATTCATACCTTTTTTCCATTGTATGCATCAACTCTCTGAAACCTGGTCGTTCCACTACTTGAAAAGGCTCCATATCTATGGCTATCATTCGGGCTACGGCAGCATGAATGCGTTTAGCATTGGGACTGTTGATGTCCCAAATTTTGGCCCGGTCCCATGCCTGCACAATTGACTGCTGGGTACTGCTGCTTGCTTTGTGCAAACACGGTCCCAGATTCATCATAGATGTGGTCGCCAATACACTGGCCTTCAGTGATGCTTTCTTTTCCATCATTTCGTCATAGCTTTTCTTGTGCATCGATCGCAAATGGGTCTGCATTGATGATGTTGAGAAGTCTTTGGGGCGATCTGATCGTCCACGCGATAACTGTTTGTCACACAACTTACATATTACCTTCGCTGAATCATCGTCTTTAACCTTGAAGTAATCCCAAACGGCGCTGTATGACTTAGATTTTGATGCCATTTTATTTTATGGGCAAGACCAAAGAAATTTACGAAAATAAATATTCAAGTCCCACAAACTCATGAAGTAATGCACCATTAAAATTCAAAATGAGTGTTTTTTTTCTTAAAATTCTTATTTACATCAGCGAGAAATAGTAAACCGGAAGTGCTACTGTGCTATTGCCTAAAATTCGACGTGGCCTCATGAAACATGTACAGAAAATTCACGTGACTAGGCAACACAAATCCGGCCTAAATCCGGCAAAACTGGACCGGAGCCGGAGCCGAAGCCGGATTTGTAAAAATGGCCGGATTCCGGATTTGCCGGAGCCGGAGCCGAAATCCGGTACACCCCTAGACATAACATATTGACTTTTCGTCCTTGACTTCGGGACGTAAATTACAAGTACCTGAGAAGTTGGAGTGGGTTCGCCTGATGGCGAGGGACACTGATAATAGGGAAAGCTAATCCGCACGCAAACATCAGTCCAGTGCAGTCGCCAGTAGCAGCAACTACCACCAGTGATAGCAACGCGTGTGTGGACTACACTTGAGTTCAAAGAGAGCGAGGGAAAATATTCTTAACAGCCAGATAGCCTTCGTGATGGGATCACTGTTACTGAGATTTGTGTTTGTTTTGTCCAGACTGCAAAATGTAAGTGTCCCCTTGTTCTTCTTCTGCTTCTGCTTTCCTATATCCTCCTCCGTTGTAGAAAAGGCCATGTTCCAGGGCACACCAAGCTTTCCTATCTCTTGCACCTCTCTCCATGACCTTCGGATATATCTGTCTCTCCCTCTATGTCCTCTCCATATCTCTGATTCTAACTTTCTTCTCCATTTATTGTTAGATCCTCCTCTATTGTGCTTGCGCTGTGAATTCCAGAGACTGAACTGTCTAACGATACTGTTATCAGTGATGAAAATCTCAGTGTGCGCCCTATCCAACGGCAGCGTTCCTCGTGTCTTGATCCGCTGGAGTATGTCTAGTTCTCCCACTAATTATACTATTATCAGCGATGAGAGATCTCAGTGTGCGCCCTATCCAACGGCATCGTCTTCCTCGTGTCTTGATCCGCTAGAGTATGTCTAATTCTCCCACTAGTGATACCATTATCAACGTTAAGAGATCTCAGTGTGCGCCCTATCCAACGGCAGCGTTCCTCGTGTCTTGATCCGCTGGAGTATGTCTAGTTCTCCCACTAATTATACTATTATGAGCGATGAGAGATCTCAGTGTGCGCCCTATCCAACGGCATCGTCTTCCTCGTGTCTTGATCCGCTACAGTATGTCTAATTCTCCCACTGGTGATACTATTATCAACGTTAAGAGATCTCAGTGTTCGCCCTATCCAACGGCAGCGTTCCTCGTGTCTTGATCCGCTAGAGTATGTCTAATTCTCCCACTAGTGATACTATTATCAACGTTAAGAGATCTCAGTGTGCGCCCTATCCAACGGCATCGTCTTCCTCGTGTCTTGATCCGCTACAGTATGTCTAATTCTCCCACTAGTGATACTATTATCAACGTTAAGAGATCTCAGTGTTCGCCCTATCCAACGGCAGCGTTCCTCGTGTCTTGATCCGCTGGAGTATGTCTAATTCTCCCACTAATGATACTGTTATCATCGATGAGAGATCTCAGTGTGCCCCCTATCCAACGGCAGCGTCTTGCTCACGTCTTGATCCGCTGGAGTATGTCTAGTTCTCCAACTAAGTGCCACATAATTGATTATGTTATTCCACTGTAGTTGTTCTATTCTACACATGTACAAGTTAATGAATGTTTGTAGTGTATAAGTAACTGTGTTAGTAGTACTCCGTAGTTCTGATCCATACAGCAGTAGTGCTTGAACCTAACCTTCGTTCAATATTCTAAGTCGGTGCTACTTTTATTGTCGTTTCACTTTTACAAATTCTTCTTCTTTTCTTCTTCTTCTGCGTTCATCCGGAGTTTTTTTTTCTGGATGTGACTGCGTTGTGACTGTTTACAGCAGAGCTGCGTTCTTGCGCCGTTAGGCCGACACATCCGACTTCTGCGGGCATTTGTTGACCGGGTTAACCTTCCCGGTTACAAATTCCTAATGCTATGATAGCTCGTCTCGCTTTGTGTATTCTGATTTTAATATTGTTATTATTCTCCTATCTTTGCTCACATTGCTACCTAAATTGGTGTCTGATTCCGCCTCTTGATGGGTGGTTTCACCAAGTGAGACTGGGTTATAATTCGCTTGGTTTATTATCATTATCGCATGTGTGGTTGCTGGTTTTCTTGCGACTTCCGCATCCATTGACGATGAACTGCATTTTTCGTGGCGGACTTTTGTGTTGGCATTCTGGCAGGGCATTATGCATAGTATACCTTTGCAAATTCAGATATCTATGCACGCGGATAACATCAAACGGAAAATGCATCAATGAGATAAAAGGCAGAATAGGACCAGCAAAAGTTGCATTCTATCAAATGAAGAACGTTTTGTGCAATAAGTCACTGTCCCTAAAATTAGAAAACGAGTTCTTGCATGTTACATAGAGCCAGTTTTAACACACGGCTGCGAATCCTGGACAATTAATAAAAGGTGGGGGGGAAATCGCTGGATGCCTTGGAGATGTGGTTTTGTAGAAGAATGCTGAAAATTAATTGGACAGCCAAAAAGAGCAATCAGGACTTTTTAAGGGAAGCTAAGTCGCAAAGACAACTTATCTCATCTCATCTCATTCTGTTAGATTCATACAAGAGACACCATTGCAGTTATAGACATATTTCAAGCGAACGAAAGAAGAAGAAGAAGAAGAAGAAGAAGAAGAAGAAGAAGAAGAAGAAGAAGAAGAAGAAGAAGAAGAAGAAGAAGAAGAAGAAGAAGAAGAAGAAGAAGAAGAAGAAGAAGAAGAAGAAGGGGGAGGAGGAGGAGGAGGAGAAGACGAATCTCATCTCATCAGGTTCCTCTTGTGCCTTGCGGTGTCGAGATGAAGCATAAACAGCGGGAGAGTGCCCATTTAAGGCTTCATATATTATATCGGGATTCCTATGGAGTCTGTAATTCCCTCTATCCATCGTTTACGTGGCCGGCCTTTTCCTCTGCTTCCGTCTGGCATGTACATCATTGCTTGTAGAGGTATATTGTTAGTTGTTGATCTAGTTACATGGTCAAACCATTTAACCTGATGTTTTCTGATTAAATCTAGCACTGTTATAACCCCAACTTTAGTCCTTCAGTTCTGATTTTCTCTCTTCTTGATACTTTGAGTATTCTTTTCAGGAATCTCATTTCTGTTGTTGTGATTTTTTCTTTCTCTTTTTCTGTCATTGTCCAGGTTTGGCATTGGTAGATAAGAGTTGGTAGGAAGATTGTGTTGTAGAGTGCTCTCTTAGTAATTATTGATACTTGTTTGTTTTTTAATTTCTTTTTCCTGCTTGAAGAAAACACAATAAGCATAAACGGACAACTTATCACAAACATCAGAAAGAGGCAGTCATCATTCCAAACACTGGAACATGTGACAACCGGAAAGATTTCCGGAAAGAGAGATAGAGGAAGACAGCATGAGAAGATTTCTTAACAGTCTTGTGTCATGGCACGGAAGGGAGTCAATACACGAATTGATCCATGACGTGAGTGACGTAAGTTGTGGATAGGCATGATCGCCCATGCACTGGATGATAATGATACCTTTGCGGGCTGTTGGCTTGTCGAGACTCCTGTCTGTTACATTTTTCACATGGATCAGTTAGTCGCATTTTGTGTGATATTCACTGGTACAGGAGTGGAGCATTATGGGGGTGAGCCTTTGTTGTGAAGTTGGAACCGCGACTAACTAACATTCTTATTATCTTTATCTTTCCCCTAATAATTTAGCCGGTAAATTAGCGGTCTCCCTGGCCTAAGGGTAACGTCTTTCTCCGTAATCCCGTATATTCTCGTGAGTAACGTAACCTGCGCGAAAATCGGTAGCGTTTCTCGCCGCTTTGGAAACTTACCGGGTATGTGAGTAGTGTAGTAATGTGGTTATCCAGCGTATTTGTGGAGGTGGAGGTGGCGCACATTCCTTATATAAATCAACCATTTATCGATTTTGTGGCGCAATCTGCAATCTATTTTTAGCTCTTATCGATTTTCCTCCACAAAGGGCGATAACTCTTCAGGTTTTTTTTTTTTTAGTAGGTGGTCAGAGGTGGCGCTGTGAAGTGACTCATCAGAGTGGGCGTGGTCAAGTAATTATAGATACGACATAAAAAATACGACATGAAACATCAATAAAGAAAACAAACGAATCAAGTAAGGTACATAATAATGTTAATAAAATATATATATAGAAGAAAAAAAAAACATAGTAAGTGACCGCTTATAGTTAAGGGTGTGTGATGATGTGGTCAAGTAATGGTCAAGAGGTGGTCAAGTGGTGTTCATGTGGTGGAGTAACCACTTAAATTAAAGGGGAAAGTACGTGTAGTGATGTGGTGGTGGTTAAAGTGTCCGATGACGTGGTCAAGCAGTGGTCAAGTGGTGGTCAAGTGGTGGTCAAGTGACGAAATTTTAGTGGAAAGTAGTTGTAATGATATGGTGATGATCGTGAGGTGGTAAATTAGTGGTCAAACAGTGGTCAAGCAGTGGTCAAGTGGTGGTCAAGTGAGGAAAATTTTAGTGGAAAGTAGTTGTAATGATATGGTGATGATTAAAGGGTGGTAAATTAGTGGTCAAGCAGTGGTCAAGCAGTGGTCAAGTGGTGGTCAAGTGAGGAAAATTTTAGTGGAAAGTAGTTGTAATGATATGGTGATGATTAAAGGGTGGTAAATTAGTGGTCAAGCAGTGGTCAAGTAGTGGTCAAGTGGTCGAGTGACCACTTAAATTGTCGGGGAAAGTAGTTGTAATGATATGGTGATGATTAAAGGGTGGTAAATTAGTGGTCAAGAGGTGGTCAAGCGGTGGTCAAGGGGTGGTCAAGTGGTTAAATGACCCCTTAAATTGTTGGGGAGAGTACGTGTAGTGACGTGGTGATGATCAAGAGGTGGTCAAGTGGTGGTCAGGGTGTGGTCAAGTGGTGGTCAAGATGTGGTCAAGTGGTCGAGTGACCCCTTAAATTGTCAGGGAAAGTGAGTGTAGTAAGTTGGTGATGATCGTGAGGTGGTCAAGTAGTGGTCAAGAGGTGGTCAAGGGGTGGTCAAGTGGTTAAATGACCCCCCTAAATTGTATGGGAGGGTACAGTTAGTGATGTGGTGATGATCAAGAGGTGGTCAAGTAGTGGTCAAGGAGTGGTCAAGGGGTGGTCAAGTGGTCAAGTTACCCCTTAAATTGATGGGAAGAGTACGTGTAGTGACACGAAGATGATCAAAATGTAGTCAAGTACTCGTCAAGTGGTGGTCAAGCGGTGGTCAAGTGGTCGAGTGACCACATAAATTGTAGAGGAGAGTAGGTGTAGTGACATGGTGATGATCAAGAGGTGGTCAAGTTGTTAGGTCTAGAGGTTGGGGTGTCTCAGTCATGAAGTATCAAACTGTCTGCTCTGGGAAGGATGTCGCTGATCAGGGCGAGTAGGTTCTAATACGTTTATCGCTATTGTCTATAATTGGCGTGGTTGTATAGTAATAATAGTAGAGTTGTTTCGTAGTAATGTTAGTCATCATTATCAAGGGGCATGTTAGGTGATATTTATAACGGTAGTAGTAGTACCAGTAGTAGCAATACCAACAATAGTACTAATTATCATCATCGTCACGTGTCTTACCAACGGACGTACCACCCACACATTGCGATCTCCAACACCATTGAACAATTCCGGGGTTGACTCACAATACAGAAATCCCCAATTAACGGCATTACCTTCATGTAATGGTGGTACTCATAGTACCAATAGCACCAGTAGTAATAGTCACCAACATCAGCAAGAGACTTATCGCCTGACATTGGTCAGTATGACACTCCATAAACTATGATCTCCGACACCATGGATACAAATAGTAATAATATTGGTAATAGTAGTAGTGGTAGTAGTAGTAGTAGTAGTAGTAGTAGTAGTAGTAGTAGTAGTAGTAGTAGTAGTAGTAGTAGTAGTAGTAGTAGTAGTAGTAGTAGTAGTAGTAGTAGTAGCGGCGGCGGTGGTGGTGGTGGTGGTGGTGGTAATAGTAGGAGTAGTAGAATAGCGAGGGTGCTTGTTGTTTCACTAAGTATTTGTATATCGTATGTAGTATAAAGCTAGTTTGTGTTGTATGCCATGTAAGGTGTTACTGAAATATCTGTATTTTATAGTTCTAAGAGGTGATGACGTCATAACCCACCACTCTATCATCTTATTGATAGTGTCTCCAGTGCCACGAAAAAGGCTCATTGTGAGATATCGATCATTTCTCAAAGCGACAGCATCCGGGGTGCATGCCCATTACGAGCAAACATCGATACGCCACTTAAAAGGCAACGACAAGGCAAAATAGCGTCGAATACAGTGTAACGTACAAAACTTATGAGGTCATCGGTTCTCCATTCCATCATGGTCGACAAATAGGCGCTCACTAACTTCACAATAGGCTCACTCAAATAAACATATAGGATGATAAGGCACCGACCCAAATGTGAAAAATGTCGGCCAAATACAGAAATAGTTCGTCCACATGTATGCAAACTAGGAAAATTTGTTAGTCGAACGGGACATATATTGACCAAGTAGGGAAATTTGAGAGCCATAAGTGAAAAAATATAATCCAAAGAGAGGAATATCTCATTCCAACTTATAAAAAGAAGGAAAATTCTCAACCAAATGAGAAAAAGTTAGACCAAGTATAGTAACATCGCAACCAAACTTATGAAAAGTAGGAAACTTTGTTAGCCAAAGCGAAAAAACCTAGGTCAAGTAGGAAAATCTGTTACCCAAATGTAAAAAATGTCGGCCAAATACAGAAATAGTTCGTCCACATGTATGCAAACTAGGAAAATTTGTTAGTCGAACGGGACATATATTGACCAAGTAGGGAAATTTGAGAGCCATAAGTGAAAAAATATAATCCAAAGAGAGGAATATCTCATTCCAACTTATAAAAAGAAGGAAAATTCTCAACCAAATGAGAAAAAGTTAGACCAAGTATAGTAACATCGCAACCAAACTTATGAAAAGTAGGAAACTTTGTTAGCCAAAGCGAAAAAACCTAGGTCAAGTAGGAAAATCTGTTAGCCAAATGTAAAAAATGTCGGCCAAATACAGAAATACCTCGTCCGCACGTAGGCAAACAAGGAAAGGTTGTTAGCCAGATAGGAAAAATATTGCCCAAGTAGGAAAATTTGATAGCCAAATGTAAAAAAAAAAAAGATCACCCAAAGAGAGGAATATCTCGGCCAGACTTATAAAAAGTAGGAGAACTATGTGCCAAATGGGAAAAAGTTAGGCCAAATACAGAAATATTTCAACCAAACATATAAAAAAATAGGAAAATTGATAACCAAATGGGAAATATATTGACCAACTAGGGAAATGTGTTACTCAAAGAGGAAAAATAATGACCAAGTAACGAAATACATCGCTCAAGCTTATGAAAACTACGAAACTTTGTTAGCCAAATGGAAGAAACCTTGGTCAAGTAGGAAAAATCTGTTAACCAATTGTGAAAAATGTCGGCCAAATGCAGAAATAGTTCGGCCACACGTATGCAAACAACGAAAGGTTGTTAGCCAGATAGGAAAAGTATTAACCAAGTAAGAAAATGTGATACCCAAAGGTGAAAAAATATCAGACAAAGAGAGAAATATCTCATCCAAACTTATAAAAAGAAGGAAAATTCTCAACCAAATGAGAAAAAGTTAGACCAAATATAGTAACATCTCAACCAAACTTATGAAAAGTAGGAAACTTTGTTAGCCAACGAGAATAAAAACCTTGTTCAAGTAGGAAAATCTGTTAGCCAAATGTAAAAAATGTCGGCCAAATACAGAAATACCTCGTCCGCACGTATGCAAACAAGGAAAAGTTGTTAGCCAGATAGTAAAAATATTGCCCAAGTAGGAAAATTTGATAGCCAAATGTAAAAAAAAAAAAAATATCACCCAAAGAGAGGAATATCTCGGCCAGACTTATAAAAAGTAGGAGAACTATGTGCCAAATGGGAAAAAGTTAGGCCAAATACAGAAATATTTCAACCAAACATATAAAAAATAGGAAAATTGATAACCAAACGGGAAATATATTGACCAACTAGGGAAATGTGTTACTCAAAGAGGAAAAATAATGACCAACTAACGAAATACATCGCTCAAACTTATGAAAACTACGAAACTTTGTTAGCCAAATGGAAGAAACCTTGGTCAAGTAGGAAAAATCTGTTAACCAATTGTGAAAAATGTCGGCCAAATGCAGAAATAGTTCGGCCACACGTATGCAAACAAGGAAAGGTTGTTAGCCAGATAGGAAAAGTATTAACCAAGTAAGAAAATGTGATAGCCAAAGGTGAAAAAATATCAGACAAAGAGAGAAATATCTCATCCAAACTTATAAAAAGAAGGAAAATTCTCAACCAAATGAGAAAAAGTTAGACCAAATATAGTAACATCTCAACCAAACTTATGAAAAGTAGGAAACTTTGTTAGCCAACGACAATAAAAACCTAGGTCAAGTAGGAAAATCTGTTAGCCAAATGTAAAAAATGTCGGCCAAATACAGAAATACCTCGTCCGCACTTATTAAAATTAGGAAAAATTTGTTAGCCAAATAGTAAAAATATTGCCCAAGTAGGAAAATTTGATAGCCAAATGTAAAAAAAAAATATCACCCAAATAGAGGAATATCTCGGCCAGAGTTATAAAAAGTAGGAGAACTATTTGCCAAATGGGAAAAAGTTAGGCCAAATACAGACATATCTCAAACAAACATATAAAAAATAGGAAAATTGATAACCAAACGGGAACTATATTGACCAACTAGGGACATGTATTACTCAAAGAGGAAAAATAATGACCAAGTAACGAAATACATCGCTCAAACTTATGAAAACTAGGAAACTTTGTTAGCCAAAGTGAAAAAAAAAAAACCTTCGTCAAGTAGGAAAATCTGTTAGCCAAATGTGAAAAATGTCGGACAAATGCAGAAATAGTTCGGTCACACATATGCAAACTAGGAAAAGTTGTTAGCCAGATAGGAAAAGTATTGGCCAAGTAGGAAAATTTGAAAGCCAAATGTGAAAAAAGATCACCCAAAGAGAGAAATATTGCGAACAATGTCGGCCAAATACAGAAATTTCTCAACCAAACTCATGAAAAGTAGGAACAACTTGTTACCCAAATAGAAAAAATATTGGTCAAGTAAAGAAATAGCGTGGTCAAACCTATAAAAACATACCAACATTTGTTAACACAACTTGGCCACTTGTTCTTACAAACTTGCTCGCTGGCTCAAACAATCTGTCCTCTTGCTATTACAATCGGTCGACCTATCCTATCAACTCACACACTGACCCATAACAACTGTCCATTTTCCCCAACAACGTGTCCACCGACTCTCTCATATTATCGACTCGCCCTATCAACTTACCCACTGACTCTAACAACTTCCCCACAGGGGCTCACAAAATTTCCACTTGTTATTACAAATTGTCGACAGTCGCGCCCAAATTACCACTTACTCTTACAAACTGTCCCAACTGCGCGCACAAAGGTGTCCACTTGTGATTTCACGGCCTCCTCATCACATAGATAAGTAGCCCTTATAAAATACAAATGTATCCCACAAGTCATACAGAAGTGTCCCCCATATTGTCATAAAAAAAAATATTTGTGTGTGTAGGTAAGTTCATGTCTTTGGCAGTTCATATTTTGTAAATTCATTTCTTCAGCATAAGATTTGTGTAAGTTCACAGCCTCAGCATAAATTTTGTTGTGTAAGTTCATGTCTTCGACAGTTCATGTTTTGCTAAGGCCTAGTTTTAGTGAAAAGGCAGAAGTCTATTGGCTAGAATTTCAACCTGAGTGGTCAATTATTAACACTGCCTGTGGACAGCTATTCTTACCCATGCGCTAAAGTTGAGAAAATGAACTTCCGTTGAATGGAAGCTACCGCAGACTTGCCTTATTAAACCCCTCTGGAAGAAGTAGCGGCAGCTTAACCAGGAAAAGATCGAATTAGTTATCCCCCCTTAGTCTGGGAATTATGAAAATATATGCTCACACAAGCGATATTACTCATGACGTCATATAAACAAAAATATAAAGGATAACAATTGTGGCTCTGCCTCATTTGTTATCGTTTATATTTTTGTTTATATGACGTCATGAGTAATATCGCTTGTGTGAGCATAAATTTTCATAATTCCCAGACTAAGGGGGGATAACTAATTCGATCTTTTCCTGGTTAAGCTGCCGCTACTTCTTCCAGAGGGGTTTAATAAGGCAAGTCTGCGGTAGCTTCCATTCAACGGAAGTTCATTTTCTCAACTTTAGCGCATGGGTAAGAATAGCTGTCCACAGGCAGTGTTAATAATTGACCACTCAGGTTGAAATTCTAGCCAATAGACTTCTGCCTTTTCACTAAAACTAGGCCTTAGCAAAACATGAACTGTCGAAGACATGAACTTACACAACAAAATTTATGCTGAGGCTGTGAACTTACACAAATCTTATGCTGAAGAAATGAATTTACAAAATATGAACTGCCAAAGACATGAACTTACCTACACACACAAATATTTTTTTTTTATGACAATATGGGGGACACTTCTGTATGACTTGTGGGATACATTTGTATTTTATAAGGGCTACTTATCTATGTGATGAGGAGGCCGTGAAATCACAAGTGGACACCTTTGTGCGCGCAGTTGGGACAGTTTGTAAGAGTAAGTGGTAATTTGGGCGCGACTGTCGACAATTTGTAATAACAAGTGGAAATTTTGTGAGCCCCTGTGGGGAAGTTGTTAGAGTCAGTGGGTAAGTTGATAGGGCGAGTCGATAATATGAGAGAGTCGGTGGACACGTTGTTGGGGAAAATGGACAGTTGTTATGGGTCAGTGTGTGAGTTGATAGGATAGGTCGACCGATTGTAATAGCAAGAGGACAGATTGTTTGAGCCAGCGAGCAAGTTTGTAAGAACAAGTGGCCAAGTTGTGTTAACAAATGTTGGTATGTTTTTATAGGTTTGACCACGCTATTTCTTTACTTGACCAATATTTTTTCTATTTGGGTAACAAGTTGTTCCTACTTTTCATGAGTTTGGTTGAGAAATTTCTGTATTTGGCCGACATTGTTCGCAATATTTCTCTCTTTGGGTGATCTTTTTTCACATTTGGCTTTCAAATTTTCCTACTTGGCCAATACTTTTCCTATCTGGCTAACAACTTTTCCTAGTTTGCATATGTGTGACCGAACTATTTCTGCATTTGTCCGACATTTTTCACATTTGGCTAACAGATTTTCCTACTTGACGAAGGTTTTTTTTTTTTCACTTTGGCTAACAAAGTTTCCTAGTTTTCATAAGTTTGAGCGATGTATTTCGTTACTTGGTCATTATTTTTCCTCTTTGAGTAATACATGTCCCTAGTTGGTCAATATAGTTCCCGTTTGGTTATCAATTTTCCTATTTTTTATATGTTTGTTTGAGATATGTCTGTATTTGGCCTAACTTTTTCCCATTTGGCAAATAGTTCTCCTACTTTTTATAACTCTGGCCGAGATATTCCTCTATTTGGGTGATATTTTTTTTTACATTTGGCTATCAAATTTTCCTACTTGGGCAATATTTTTACTATTTGGCTAACAAATTTTTCCTAATTTTAATAAGTGCGGACGAGGTATTTCTGTATTTGGCCGACATTTTTTACATTTGGCTAACAGATTTTCCTACTTGACCTAGGTTTTTATTGTCGTTGGCTAACAAAGTTTCCTACTTTTCATAAGTTTGGTTGAGATGTTACTATATTTGGTCTAACTTTTTCTCATTTGGTTGAGAATTTTCCTTCTTTTTATAAGTTTGGATGAGATATTTCTCTCTTTGTCTGATATTTTTTCACCTTTGGCTATCACATTTTCTTACTTGGTTAATACTTTTCCTATCTGGCTAACAACCTTTCCTTGTTTGCATACGTGTGGCCGAACTATTTCTGCATTTGGCCGACATTTTTCACAATTGGTTAACAGATTTTTCCTACTTGACCAAGGTTTCTTCCATTTGGCTAACAAAGTTTCGTAGTTTTCATAAGTTTGAGCGATGTATTTCGTTAGTTGGTCATTATTTTTCCTCTTTGAGTAACACATTTCCCTAGTTGGTCAATATATTTCCCGTTTGGTTATCAATTTTCCTATTTTTTATATGTTTGGTTGAAATATTTCTGTATTTGGCCTAACTTTTTCCCATTTGGCACATAGTTCTCCTACTTTTTATAAGTCTGGCCGAGATATTCCTCTCTTTGGGTGATATTTTTTTTTTTTTACATTTGGCTATCAAATTTTCCTACTTGGGCAATATTTTTACTATCTGGCTAACAACTTTTCCTTGTTTGCATACGTGCGGACGAGGTATTTCTGTATTTGGCCGACATTTTTTACATTTGGCTAACAGATTTTCCTACTTGAACAAGGTTTTTATTCTCGTTGGCTAACAAAGTTTCCTACTTTTCATAAGTTTGGTTGAGATGTTACTATATTTGGTCTAACTTTTTCTCATTTGGTTGAGAATTTTCCTTCTTTTTATAAGTTTGGATGAGATATTTCTCTCTTTGTCTGATATTTTTTCACCTTTGGGTATCACATTTTCTTACTTGGTTAATACTTTTCCTATCTGGCTAACAACCTTTCGTTGTTTGCATACGTGTGGCCGAACTATTTCTGCATTTGGCCGACATTTTTCACAATTGGTTAACAGATTTTTCCTACTTGACCAAGGTTTCTTCCATTTGGCTAACAAAGTTTCGTAGTTTTCATAAGCTTGAGCGATGTATTTCGTTACTTGGTCATTATTTTTCCTCTTTGAGTAACACATTTCCCTAGTTGGTCAATATATTTCCCATTTGGTTATCAATTTTCCTATTTTTTTATATGTTTGGTTGAAATATTTCTGTATTTGGCCTAACTTTTTCCCATTTGGCACATAGTTCTCCTACTTTTTATAAGTCTGGCCGAGATATTCCTCTCTTTGGGTGATCTTTTTTTTTTTTACATTTGGCTATCAAATTTTCCTACTTGGGCAATATTTTTCCTATCTGGCTAACAACCTTTCCTTGTTTGCCTACGTGCGGACGAGGTATTTCTGTATTTGGCCGACATTTTTTACATTTGGCTAACAGATTTTCCTACTTGACCTAGGTTTTTTCGCTTTGGCTAACAAAGTTTCCTACTTTTCATAAGTTTGGTTGCGATGTTACTATACTTGGTCTAACTTTTTCTCATTTGGTTGAGAATTTTCCTTCTTTTTATAAGTTGGAATGAGATATTCCTCTCTTTGGATTATATTTTTTCACTTATGGCTCTCAAATTTCCCTACTTGGTCAATATATGTCCCGTTCGACTAACAAATTTTCCTAGTTTGCATACATGTGGACGAACTATTTCTGTATTTGGCCGACATTTTTTACATTTGGGTAACAGATTTTCCTACTTGACCTAGGTTTTTTCGCTTTGGCTAACAAAGTTTCCTACTTTTCATAAGTTTGGTTGCGATGTTACTATACTTGGTCTAACTTTTTCTCATTTGGTTGAGAATTTTCCTTCTTTTTATAAGTTGGAATGAGATATTCCTCTCTTTGGATTATATTTTTTCACTTATGGCTCTCAAATTTCCCTACTTGGTCAATATATGTCCCGTTCGACTAACAAATTTTCCTAGTTTGCATACATGTGGACGAACTATTTCTGTATTTGGCCGACATTTTTCACATTTGGGTCGGTGCCTTATCATCCTATATGTTTATTTGAGTGAGCCTATTGTGAAGTTAGTGAGCGCCTATTTGTCGACCATGATGGAATGGAGAACCGATGACCTCATAAGTTTTGTACGTTACACTGTATTCGACGCTATTTTGCCTTGTCGTTGCCTTTTAAGTGGCGTATCGATGTTTGCTCGTAATGGGCATGCACCCCGGATGCTGTCGCTTTGAGAAATGATCGATATCTCACAATGAGCCTTTTTCGTGGCACTGGAGACACTATCAATAAGATGATAGAGTGGTGGGTTATGACGTCATCACCTCTTAGAACTATAAAATACAGATATTTCAGTAACACCTTACATGGCATACAACACAAACTAGCTTTATACTACATACGATATACAAATACTTAGTGAAACAACAAGCACCCTCGCTATTCTACTACTCCTACTATTACCACCACCACCACCACCACCACCACCACCGCCGCCGCTACTACTACTACTACTACTACTACTACTACTACTACTACTACTACTACTACTACTACTACTACTACTACTACTACTACCACTACTACTATTACCAATATTATTACTATTTGTATCCATGGTGTCGGAGATCATAGTTTATGGAGTGTCATACTGACCAATGTCAGGCGATAAGTCTCTTGCTGATGTTGGTGACTATTACTACTGGTGCTATTGGTACTATGAGTACCACCATTACATGAAGGTAATGCCGTTAATTGGGGATTTCTGTATTGTGAGTCAACCCCGGAATTGTTCAATGGTGTTGGAGATCGCAATGTGTGGGTGGTACGTCCGTTGGTAAGACACGTGACGATGATGATAATTAGTACTATTGTTGGTATTGCTACTACTGGTACTACTACTACCGTTATAAATATCACCTAACATGCCCCTTGATAATGATGACTAACATTACTACGAAACAACTCTACTATTATTACTATACAACCACGCCAATTATAGACAATAGCGATAAACGTATTAGAACCTACTCGCCCTGATCAGCGACATCCTTCCCAGAGCAGACAGTTTGATACTTCATGACTGAGACACCCCAACCTCTAGACCTAACAACTTGACCACCTCTTGATCATCACCATGTCACTACACCTACTCTCCTCTACAATTTATGTGGTCACTCGACCACTTGACCACCGCTTGACCACCACTTGACGAGTACTTGACTACATTTTGATCATCTTCGTGTCACTACACGTACTCTTCCCATCAATTTAAGGGGTAACTTGACCACTTGACCACCCCTTGACCACTCCTTGACCACTACTTGACCACCTCTTGATCATCACCACATCACTAACTGTACCCTCCCATACAATTTAGGGGGGTCATTTAACCACTTGACCACCCCTTGACCACCTCTTGACCACTACTTGACCACCTCACGATCATCACCAACTTACTACACTCACTTTCCCTGACAATTTAAGGGGTCACTCGACCACTTGACCACATCTTGACCACCACTTGACCACACCCTGACCACCACTTGACCACCTCTTGATCATCACCACGTCACTACACGTACTCTCCCCAACAATTTAAGGGGTCATTTAACCACTTGACCACCCCTTGACCACCGCTTGACCACCTCTTGACCACTAATTTACCACCCTTTAATCATCACCATATCATTACAACTACTTTCCCCGACAATTTAAGTGGTCACTCGACCACTTGACCACTACTTGACCACTGCTTGACCACTAATTTACCACCCTTTAATCATCACCATATCATTACAACTACTTTCCACTAAAATTTTCCTCACTTGACCACCACTTGACCACTGCTTGACCACTGCTTGACCACTAATTTACCACCCTTTAATCATCACCATATCATTACAACTACTTTCCACTAAAATTTTCCTCACTTGACCACCACTTGACCACTGCTTGACCACTGTTTGACCACTAATTTACCACCTCACGATCATCACCATATCATTACAACTACTTTCCACTAAAATTTCGTCACTTGACCACCACTTGACCACTGCTTGACCACGTCATCGGACACTTTAACCACCACCACATCACTACACGTACTTTCCCCTTTAATTTAAGTGGTTACTCCACCACATGAACACCACTTGACCACCTCTTGACCATTACTTGACCACATCATCACACACCCTTAACTATAAGCGGTCACTTACTATGTTTTTTTTTTTCTTCTATATATATATTTTATTAACATTATTATGTACCTTACTTGATTCGTTTGTTTTCTTTATTGATGTTTCATGTCGTATTTTTTATGTCGTATCCTATAATTACTTGACCACGCACCACTCTGATGAGTCACTTCACAACGCCACCTCTGACCACCTACTAAAAAAAAAAAAACCTGAAGAGTTATCGCCCTTTGTGGAGGAAAATCGATAAGAGCTAAAAATAGATTGCAGATTGCGCCACAAAATCGATAAATGGTTGATTTATATAAGGAATGTGCGCCACCTCCACCTCCACAAAAGCACTGGATAACCACATTACTACACTACTTATGTGAGCCGGTCGCTCAGAAAGCAATGGCGAACTACTGAGCGTAATCTTGCCTAGTACATCAACTGTAGCTGGAAAATGCTGATGTTGACTGCAACGTCCTGTTAGGGATATTTTTTTCCCCGCGTTTCCATCCTGTTTCAGGATATTGCAGTGAACATCAGCATCTTTCAAGCTGTATGTTGATTCCTAGGCTAGATTACTCTCATCAGCACGCCACGACTTTCTGAGCGACAGGCTCCTTACTCTCATAAGTCACTGGTGCGACTCGAACCGCTTCAAATTCTCGTGCACTCACGTCAACCACGAGAGTATTCGGGATTACGGAGAAAGCTGCTAACCCCTCGGTCAGGGAGCCGGCCTGTTAGGGATATGCAAATAAATAAAATAATAATAATACTAATTTAGACCTAATTGTTACGACCTCACATCATGTTTGTTTAATTTATCTTACATCTAATTTCGTGTGTGGGACAGGAGTCGCCAGTAGCAGTTGGTGTTTAAGTTAACTTGTGTAGCATATTCTGAAGCTTGTGTCTCAGTTGTATAGTTGGAACAGGATTGCCAGTGTGGGAACATACCTACCTGGTCACTCACTGATTGTCAGGACATGGGATATGGATGTCTGCGCCTTTATTAATAACAGAAGTTTTCTCTGAACCATCTCTGTATCACTACTGTTCTTATCACTCCAGCCAGAATAACTCTACGTTTCATGTTTTTATGTGCTGCCCTTATTAAATGAATGATTTTATGTGGGAACACGCAGTGCTTCAACAGTTTCTAAAGGGGTCAAAGCTTTAGAAGGCCTTTTCATAGTCCACACACCCAATATAAGGTGGCGAATTCAGTTCATATCTTTGCTCTATCTGTATGCGTAATGTGGCTGTCTGGTCAAGGCAAGATCTGCTTGGTCAAAGCCAGCCTGCTCACCCCTTTATTGTTTTTCATTGTTATCGCTTAATCTCTCCAGAATGTTCGTGTGTAATATTTCCTCCGAAAGTGGTAGTAACATTATTCCTGTATAATTGGCACACTTCTGCAGGTCACCTTTCGTTGCCAGCTTCACCATAGATCCTTCTCTCCAGTCTGCTGATATTTCTTCAGTTCCCCGAAAGGATATCCCACATATTAAAGGTGAATTATGGTGTCCCCTTCACTCCATCCCTTCGGGACACCTTTGGGCAAGGGAAAGTATCCGTTGATTCCCCCCCCCCCCCCTTCCCCGACTCCTAGGGTAACACATCCATGGGAACAGATGGGAAAGTGAGCTTAATAATATTTGACAGACAGTTGTTGCTTATGGTCTCAAGTCGCTACGGTAGTCAAAGGACCTCTTTATAGAGACAATAGCTAAGGTCACTAACCAGTATTATCATTGCTAAGAATGAGAGCAACAGCTACTAATTGTTTTCACACATGCCTATAACATCATGATTCGTCAATTCCCATAGTATCATCCGGGCAGTAACACAAGCATGACCCAAGATTATTGATTGTGTGAGATGGTGAATCATGACTTCCCAGTCCTGTCATTATGGCACTAGCTTATGGTGAGGGGTTTATTTTGAGATGTTTACATTTCGTTTAATAGCTTCCGCTGGAATACGATCTGAACGAGTAGCTTTCCCATACTTCGGATATCTTTTCTAAATGCTCTTATAGATATGTGCCCACAGTAGTATCCATCTTCACTTCTATAGGCTGGATATCTGGAGGGACAATTGGGCAGATCTATTCAAACGTTCTTCAAAGTATTCTGAACATCTATTTAATTGATCTTTAATATTGGTGACATCTTTTCCGTTACTATTTTTTTATAATAAAATACATGGTCTAAACCCACTTAGTTCTGGCGTAAATGTCTGTTCACAGACATTCTACACTGTTACATTCTATAAACCCACTTAGTTCTGGCGTAAATGTCTGTTCACAGACATTCTACACTGTTACATTCTATAAACCCACTTAGTTCTGGCGTCAATGTCTGTTCACAGACATTCTACACTGTTACATTCTATAAACCCACTTAGTTCTGGCGTCAATGTCTGTTCGCAGACATTCTACACTGTTACATTCTATAAACCCACTTAGTTCTGGCGTAAATGTCTGTTCACAGACATTCTACACTGTTACATTCTATAAACCCACTTAGTTCTGGCGTAAATGTCTGTTCACAGACATTCTACACTGTTACATTCTAAAAACCCACTTAGTTCTGGCGTAAATGTCTGTTCACAGACATTCTACACTGTTACATTCTATAAACTCACTTGGTTCTGGCGTCAATGTCTGTTCGCAGACATTCTATACTGTTACATTCTATAAACCCACTTAGTTCTGGCGTCAATGTCTGTTCACAGACATTCTACACTGTTACATTCTATAAACCCACTTAGTTCTGGCGTCAATGTCTGTTCACAGACATTCTACACTGTTACATTCTATAAACCCACTTAGTTCTGGCGCCATTATCTGCTGACAGACATTCTACACTGTTACATTCTATAAACCCACTTGGTTCTGGCGTCAATGTCTGTTCACAGACATTCTACACTGTTACATTCTATAAACCCACTTGGTTCTGGCGTCAATGTCTGTTCACAGACATTCTGCACAGTAACATTCTCTGAATCCCCTTGGTTCTGGTGTCAATGTCTGTTCAGTGTCTAAATGCAATATCAGCCTCAAGTTAAGTATTCACCTGACTATCATCATCGTCATGAGCCATGCCGATAACGACATCACTACATCTCTTGATGACTCTTTTATACTACAAGTGTGGCCAACACACAAATGTGGGAACCATTGGTTTAGAGGACTTTACAGCGTCGTAAACATGTTCACATAGAACCACAAGACCAGAGGTGACCATCGAAAGTTAGCGGAAAGTACCATGTGGGAGCAGGAAACGGACACTTAAGTGTCACTTCAGGAAACAGACGGCAATGCGACACTAAGTCTTGTTAGCAGTTCCTGGTTAACGCACAACTGACCGGTAAATGAACAGAAATATAACAGAACGTAAGAGGAATGCTTTGTCAAATTTGCCCCGTGTTTAGATACTACAAGATATACAAATCTGTCGATTACTGCATCGTGATTTCTGTTGTAAAGGACACATCTACACTTCCGGTAGAGTGTTGGGCTTATGGTATTAGGCCCATATGTTTATAGACCAATTGGTACTCGATAATATGGTCATCACGCCGGCCTCCTTTATTTCCCTGGGCAGTTCCTGGTAGCCATTTTACGTTGGGTCTATATAGGAGCCCAGGTCATTTTTTGTATTTTACATTAGCCTCAAATACATGCCCACCGGACCGGTAGGCAAGCGTGCTAGCTACTGCGGTACCGCGGTGCCGTGTTGACTGTGACTAAGAACATATTTCACTGCAGTCACGGCATGCCCAATAGTTGTTCAGTCACACTAAGGCTGCCCAATAGTTGTTCAGTCACACTAAGGCTGCCCAATAGTTGTTCTGTCACACTAAGGCTGCCCAATAGTTGTTCAGTCATCCTGGGAGATTGGCGACAAACCTATGTTGATTGTCTTTCGTACTTCTATTGTGTTGCTACTTTCTTTAGCTTTGGCGACAAACCTATGCTGATTGTTGTCGTACGTCTTCTGTGTTGCTATTTTTTTTTAGCCTGACGTTTTCGCCTGTTTCTCAATTCAATATTGGGCTCTACAATTAGGCAGTCGATGTCTGGTTTTCTCGTATCATTGTTTAAAACTAGATTATACACTGCCTGAACGTGCACAATCTCACCTCGCCTGATGACGCGGTGGTCATGGGTTCAAACTGCATCTTGGAGGATTAGTATTTTTTAAATGGGCTTGGGCTTGCAGGTCGACCCAGCCTACAGTGGGAACCAATGACTTCGGAAGTAACGGCCGCCGGCCTGATACCAACCACATCAACCATCGAGTCCCGGCTTGTCTATACAAATGTAGGTCTAACACTAATATGCTCTACGTGCTGCCAGGCGTGTCAAAGGGCTACTTTAAGATGTTACAAAATCACTTATAACAACCATAATGAAAGACATTAGCTTACTGGGGCATTTCAACAGTGGAAGTAGAGTACAAAAATTAGCCATTTGTGGAACAATACTAGGCCAATTATGTAGGGGAAAATAAAGAAGATGCACTTGAAGGCTTCAATAGCTGAGCAACAATAATAATATAAGCAACACCAAATTCATCGAAATATCAAATGACAGAGAAAATGAGAGAATTGCGAGCATCAATGTCTACTGCAGACAAGGGTCCAGGAGAAGTGGAAGAAGATAGCAAAGCTGCAATATATCAGTCCAAGGATTTAATTCTATTCTGATATCCACGATACTTGAATGACAGACTACGTTCAAATGTCTTCCACTATAGTGTGGTATGTATCCCTGGTGTTTGGTAAATATCTCTCACCCTATTTCCCTATAATGTATCTCCACGAAAGGGAGAGTTGACCACCAATGGCACTGGATGTACCACTTCGAGGCTGGGGCCTGGCACTATTACAGTCTGGCTTGATTCCACGGGTCTAACACCATCCTGCTTTCTCTTAATTCGTTATACTTTCTCTGTGTTCGTTAGAATACATTAATACTGATATTATTAAGAGCAAATATTCCACAGACAACCATTATAGCGACTATTACAGTCTGACATGATTCCACGGGTCTAACATCCTGCTTTCTCTTAATTCGTTATACTTTCTCTGTATTCGTTAGAATACATTAATACTGATATTATTAAGAGCAAATATTCCACAGACAACCATTATAGCGACTATTAGTCTGACATGATTCCACGGGTCTAACATCCTGCTTTCTCTTAATTCGTTATACATTCTCTGTATTCGTTAGAATACATTAATACTGATATTATTAAGAGCAAATATTCCACAGACAACCATTATAGAGACGTCGCACTGTTTTCTTAAACCTGCGGCGCAGTACATCTGATTTCAACACGCATATGTTCTTCCGGTTTGTTTTACCTAGCCTTTGATTGTCCTCAGTCTATCTATAAGATGGCAGGTTTGTGTGTCACTTCGTCTTGTCCCTGTCCCTTGACCTGTGATATGTCTATGCGGCTGGGGATGATACACGTGACTCATACACCAGGAAAGAACATAGTTCTAGAAAGTCGTATACGGACAATGAGCAGACAAGCTGAAAAACATCTGATGGCTGTGGAAATGGGGTTTCTAATGAAAGGTAACGAATACCATGGACAGACAGAAAAGCAAATGACTAAGTCCTACAAGAAACAAATGAAAATCGTACACTGATTAGAGACATTAGACGTAGACAATCAAACAATGTTGGTCACGTTATGAGAAGAAATCAATTGGAGAACTTAATGACAGAGAACTTCATGACAACTGGCAAGATCGAGGCTATGAGAACAAGGGGAAGGCAGAGAAGTAAATACCTGGATGGCTTGACCATGTGGTATGGTCGAGACAAGAACACTGAGTTGATCCACGACTCTGGCGAATCATGACAGCCCACGCTTGTCGGCATGGCACATGATGAATGAATGAATATAGGATATTTTTATGCGGCTTGGGGTGATACATGTGGCTCATACACCAGGAAACAACGTAGTTCTACAAAGCCGTATATTCTTCTACTGCTGGGGTTGATAGGCGGGACATAGAAGGAAGGAAATAACACAGTTCTGGTGTCTCACTGTCTTCTTCGTATGGCCAGCCTTTTATATAATCATTCGACCTTCACCTGAGCGAAGAATCTTCTTGAATATTTACAGAGCAATAGAAATGGTTTACTTACCAAAGCCAACAAGTATTAATATCACTTGAAACATACTGCTGCGTGCTGTTATATGACGGTCTCAGTCTCAAATAATCCAGCAGGATGAAAACATGCTCTCCGCAAATATTGATTTCAAAGGTATAATATAAACGCCAGCTTCTTTTAACAGCATGAATGTCTGTTAGCTGAGCATTCAAATTAACACAACAGTACTTGTGTATATTTGTGAACACTCAGTAGAACTGGCCTTCTGTAAGGATAGGAATAGCAACAGCAATTTTGTACTGTTTCTATATACTATAAAGAAACTTTATACTAACGCCGATTTGCTTAAGTAAAATACACTTTGTAACATTATTTATTGACAATAACTGCTAGTGAACTTTATAGTAGAAAAGCATGCTTGTAACTTCTTCATTTAAATAAAAATGTATTTGTTATTCAAAACGTTGGATCAGAAAACGTGCATGCTGAGCTACACTTGTAGAAGCGACTTATTGTTACAAGACCACTTGCCGAGGAAATATGTGGTCGCCGTAGAGTCCATCCCCAGCTTTGGCCAACAAGATTTCTTGCGCTGATTTCTGAAGTGCTTCTTGAAACTTCCAGGAACAACCCCGCCTTCTCTACTAGCCCAAGACGTAACTAGCCAGATGGACAGACCACTCCTGCACACATTTCTACACTATGTTTAAACTAGCAGGAATATTATATATTATAGTCTAGTTGTACTTCATTATGATCGAAGATGCTTTACTTGAAAATCCGTCGTTACTTTATTTTTAATTCACCCCAAATAAAAAAGCATCCCTTACAGGGCCTCATTTGCATCGGTCCAGCAATCACTTCCGGTTAAGTGTTCGGTGGACTGCTGGACTGATCGATGGATGTTTTGTTAGTTTTTGGGCCCGTATGGCCCTCACTGTCGTCGGATTTTTGGGCCTGTAGGGCACTCTCTGTCGTCGGTGTACTCCAGCGATAGTGAGGGCCCTACGGGCTCAAAACCTAACAAAACATCCATCGATCGGTCCAGCAGTCCACCGAGCACTCAACTGAGAATCTTCTTCTTCTTCTTTTGCGTTCATCCGGATTTTTTTTTCTCCGGATGTTACTGCGTTGTGCCTGTTTACAGCAGAGCTGCGCCGTTAGGCCGACACATCCGACTTCTGCGGGCATTTGTTGACCGGGTTAACCTTCCGGGGGTTTCTTAGGACGTTTGAATCTCACTGTTGTGGTGTTATCCCACATCCTTGCTGGCCCATATAGAACAGCCAAAGACATCCTGGTCAACCCTCAAGGGAAGGCAGGGGCAGACCATGGGCATTCCCCGCCATCCAAGGAGGCTTCCATACTTGCAGAGCCATCACACAGCGCTCTGGTACTGGGCTCACCCAAGGATTCGTCACGTCCTGCACATGGCTGCTTAGCCTCACTTCCGTATATTGGGCCTTCCGTTCACCATAGGCTGTTCCTCCGGAAACCAGAAGAATGCAGTCTGCAGATGACATCCACACAGTGAGCTTTCGATTAAGACTTTCCACATAATGGATTGCTATCCAAGCAATATTCCAATTCGTGCCACTAGGACATTTTTTCCACCTTTTATGAAGCCAACACAGTGACCTTTCGATTCGGACTTTTCACGTAATGCAGGAGTGGGCAAACTACGGCCCGCCACCCGATTTTATGCGGCCCGCGAGGGCATTTAGGAATAAAATTGTTTACTTCGTTTTTAAGTTATTTTGTTGAATTTTAAAGAATTTCATGTACCGTTATGATTATTTCAACATTATTGATAAGATTTCTTTCTAATTATCAATTTTTGTAAACAGTCCTTGGCCTTCGTAATGTAATGCTTCTTCTTTCGTTCGCCTTAAATACTATAACTGCAAGTTTGCCTCTTGTGTGAATTTAACTGTCCCTTTTAGTTCACTCAGCAGTCCATAGAGTGTATCTTCCACTTTCGTCTCCCTTGGCCAGAATGTTAGCCTAGACATGTTGTAATTTGGGCAGTCTTTGAGTATGTGCTCTGCTGTGTGCGACGATAATCCACACGTGCACATGGCTGATTCACCAATCTTGAATATTGTATACATGTGGTTGCGCAATCTATTGTGTCTTCTTCTGAGGAGCAGAATAATGACTTGTTCTGGTCTGTCCATAACGCGGTAGTCGTCTTGAGCAGGATTTGGTGGCTTTCTGACTGATTTGATCACTCTTTTCTTTTGGTGGTAACGGGCACATCAGGCTGTTCTTCTTTTGCTCCTTCCTTAGCCAATCGATCAGTTCTGTCGTTTCCGGGTACTCCACAGTGGGATGGTATCCACTGTATGGTGACCTTATGCTGGCTGCTAAGTTCAGAAAGTAGTGTCCTTAATACTGGCAATTTCCAAGACATCGTTTTCGTTTTCGTTGAGGTGAGTTTCTTGCATTCCAGTGCATTAGTTTTAGTTCTTTGTTTGTTATGGCCAGACGCTCTATTCTCAGGACCCCTGGCACCACAGGACATCTGAGAAGGACCTCCAGTAGTTATGGTTGGACTCTTTCGAGGCATATGGCTTGGCACTGCACCTGTCTGGGGTCCAAAGTAGGGCGAGCACCGTAACATTTAGCCGTAGTCGACATATTTCATTGCGCGTGATTGGTGGCATCCTGATTTCTGTGGTGCGCCTCCTCGCTGATTGCCTTTTTATTCAGCACCTTTCCTTTGCTGGAGCAGACTGTGGTCTTACTCGAGTTTAGGTGTTTAGGCACGCACACACATGTCTGCGCATGCACGTACGAGCATACACATCTGAAGCGTTCTGTATATTTCTCGGCGCCAGTGACTCGCCGCCGCCCCTTCTCCTGTTAGTTAAAACAGTTCCGCCACGACAAGGCCAGAAGTTGGACTTCTGCTGCAAAGGTGATGAATACACGAGCCATTAGGGTATTTATGCAGGGTTGGCGCTCACCCCAACCCGGCCCCTGGCTACATACAGCAACATTTGGAACCATGTTATGGTAAAATGCGAATTTATCTATTTTTATATTGAGAAATATTTATCGACATGAAAAATTTAATAAGGATGATTTTATGAAAAACAGATATTTCTCCAGTGAATAAAATGATTTATTTTGCAAGAAAATATTACATTTAAAAGTCTTTTACTGTTTTTAATTATTTCCACATTTACAATGTTCAAATTAATTTATTTGTTGTAGTAGTCTTGATATATTTCTGAAATTTATTCTGAGTTTACTACTTGTTTTCCGAATATTTTATTGTCACACACAGCCGGAAGTAGGTTTTGTTTCATTTCCGTTTTAAAGTTTTGTACAGTTCTAACTGTTCGAATTTTATTTATAAATGAGTGTCAATAGCAAATGTAAGATTGAAGATGAATGCCGTGTTTTTAATTATGAATGGACAACTAAGTACTGTTTTATAAAAGTTGGTAGCAAATCAGTTTACTTGCTGTGTCGTGGGTCAGTGGCTGTCTTCAAGGAGTACAATTTAAAAAGACATTATCAAACAAAATATTCCGATTTCGGCTACAATTTAACAACCGAAGGGAGAGAAAGGAAATGCCTTGAGTTGGTGAATAATTTTGGAGAAACAGCAAACTGTTTTCACTCAACAGTCTTGAATTCAAGATGCTGCAAATGAAGCTAGTCTTGTGCTGTCACACAGAATTGTAAAACAGAACAAGCTATTTTCTGATGGCGAGTTCATCAAGGAATGTTTGCTAGATGCAGAAAACATTATGTGTCCAGAACACACACAAAAAAACAGACCTGACAACATTACTTTATCCAGGAGAACTGTGGTCAGATGTGTTGATAAGATAAGTGACAATGTTATGCATAAACTTCAAGATGTAAGTAAACAACGTTTGTGGTAGTCTCTTGCATTGGATGAGAGTACCGATGTACATGATACTGAACAATTATTGATATTTATACGTGGAATAAACACTTCTTTCAAACTCACTGAAGAGTTATTGAGTGTTGAGTCTCTCAAAGACACTACCACAGGCCATGATATATTCAATGCTTTTACTAACTGTATTGAAAGAACTGGGTTAGTCCGGAACAAGATGGCAAGTGTTACAACTGACGGAGCTCGTGCTTTGACTGGAAAAAATGTAGGTCTGGTAAAGTTGATAAGTGATCAGATTAAAGCAGAATATCCAGACCATACATTATTACCACTTCACTGTGTGATTCATCAAGAAAGTCTGTGAAAAACTGTTTTGAATATCAAGCATGTTATTGACCCAGTTGTCAGTGTCATCAACCTCATCAGATCAAGAGGACTTAATCACATACAGTTCAAGGCATTACTTGACGATTTGGAAACTGAATAATCCGATGCCCTGTACCACACCAGCGTTCGATGGCTGAGTCTCGGCAAGGTGTTGAGGCGAGTATGGGAACTCAGATAAGAAATAGTGATGTTCCTAGAGATGAAGGGCATTGAATGTGACTTTAATACTAATATTGTCAATAAAGAGTGGAAGTTAGACTTTATGTTTGCCATTGAAATTATGGAAAAGTTAAATGAACTGAATTGACAAGCTTCATAAGTGATAAGATTAAAGCAGAATATCCAGACCATACATTATTACCACTTCACTGTGTGATTCATCAAGAAAGTCTGTGAAAAACTGTTTTGAATATCAAGCATGTTATTGACCCAGTTGTCAGTGTCATCAACCTCATCAGATCAAGAGGACTTAATCACATACAGTTCAAGGCATTACTTGACGATTTGGAAACTGAATAATCCGATGCCCTGTACAACACCAGCGTTCGATGGCTGAGTCTCGGCAAGGTGTTGAGGCGAGTGTGGGAACTCAGATAAGAAATAGTGATGTTCCTAGAGATGAAGGGCATTGAATGTTACTTTAATACTAATATTGTCAATAAAGAGTGGAAGTTAGACTTTATGTTTGCCATTGAAATTATGGAAAAGTTAAATGAACTGAATTGACAAGCTTCAGGGCAATGGTGTGTTTGCACATGAATTGTATGTACATGTAAAATCATTTCAGGCAAAACTCTCACTGTACTCTAGACAAGCAAGTGAAAATGATTTTGTCACTTCCCTTTGCTGAAACAAGAAACCATTTCTGGTGAAATGACTGAAAAGTACAAAGCCCAATTAGATGCACTGATTGAAGAATTTGGATGGAGATTCCAAGATTTCAAGAACATAGAGCCACAGTTCAATATTCTCAGTTCCCCTTTCAGTGCAGAAGATGATACAGCCACAGAGGACATACAGTTGGAGCTGCTTGACTTACAAGTAGATCATGACCTGAAAGAGAAATTCAAGTCAGATGGTTTGCTGGATTTCTATGGATCTTTATCACAAGAATCATTTCCAAACTTGAAAAACTTTGCAGCTAAACTTTTATCATTGTTTGGATCAACATACATTTGCGAACAAGCATTCTCTTCCTTGAAGATCAACAAATCTAAGAGTAGGTCTTTATTTTCGGACTGCAACTTGCATGCTGTCATACGAATTTCAACAAGTAAACTTGCTCCAGATTTCAAGAATATTGTCAAAAAGTGCAAGCAGTTACATACATCTCATTAGAAATCAACAATTATAGTGACAGTGTAGTCGGTTTGTGTCTAAATTAAAGCCATTGATAGATAATTGTGACATGTCAATGTCTCATGCCCGTCTTCATACGAATTAACTCACCATATACAAGGGCAAAATAAAAGAGACAACAGTGTTCTATAGGATGAACAGACGGCAAGCAGTTTCCTTAAGTTTCCAAAACTTAAACCCCAGGAAGAAAATGCAGTGTGATTCAGAGGGAACAAAGACTTTTGGCATTCTCAAAGTAATTAGTTACCTGTCACCTGTCAACTGAAAAGACCTACATCGGAGAAGATAGTATCACCGCGCGTGTTGCAATTTCATTAGCATACAATTGCATAGGTCAAGAGAGCACGGTTGATGTTTCATTACCAGGAGAAAGTAGGTACCTGGCAACAAAAAAAAACTAGAAAGACAAAGACAGGAAGGATACAGTATTGTTATCAGTAACTTTGGACGGTAATTGGATGGATGTAGGGAGAATTAGTCATTGTCACGTCGAAGGAATATCTTATGGAGAGGATTGGTGGAGACAAATATTGTGGAAGACAAATCTAGCGGTGTGGGAGGAGATATATAAAGTACAGCGGAAACTTAACGTGCCAGTCTTGTACAATGTGATATAGAGAGCAGAAGTTTTTCTGAGTGTGTGTGTCGATATAATACCTCTCCTGGGAGTGAAGGTAATTAATAATTAATATGCCTCTCCTGTAAATGGATAAAGTTAACAGTAAGATGTCTTCTATAGAGAGCACTTGTTCTTTGTGATAAGGAATATATATATATATGTATAACACTCTAGAGACAGGCTCAGAAAATAGAGAAGATTTTCTTGACTTAGAGAACTATTCTGATGAGTAGATAAGTCATCCTTCGGCAAGAAGAATTATTAATGAATCTTTTGAGGCGTTAGTCATGTATTTGATGAATGATACACTTTCTTAGAGTCTTCAGATGCGATCTATACTTTATAACAAAACTACCATGAGACTTTCTGAGAGATAGTCATTATATTCTATGTCTGGAAAATTATGTTCTAAAGTGTACTGCATGTTCTGACTCTATATGATTTTGTGTTACAATAATTTATATGTTTTATTTGTGAATGATACTTTTCTAAAACCTACCCTGTAAGATTTTAGATGTGTAATGGGAATGTGGGAAAATCAGAAATGGTTAGGCGGGTATTTTCCCGGAAGAAGGAAAGCATGGAACAGGCAGTGGGCTCATATCGTTCTACGGACAAGAGAAGGACTAGCCTGCAGAACGCCTGAAGGAAGAGGACATGGCGTGCCAGTAGGTGAGGTGGACACCTACAATTGAGATTATAGAACAACATCAGGCACACAAAATAGCCAGGCTGGACTACCCTGAGCTAAGGAAAGGATCCCTTCTCCCGTTGCTTATATTTTTCCCCTAACCAAGCTCTTAGAAGAGATAGATATATAGTTTTTGGTCCTATTTCTCAAGGGTGGTGGTTAAGTTGAGTGCTAAAACTGGGCAGAGACCTGTATGCTGATGATGGTCATTATGGAGGAACAGCATCATTTTACCTCAGCTGCTTCTCCTATGCCACAACCCTGCAGCCCAGGAATGAACAGCTATGTACCTGTCAGTACAGTCTGTGTTGTCCACAACTATAGAAGTGAGATACCCCCGTTACATCATCCCACGTAGGATCTACAACGAGAGTAGTGACATCGGTAGATTCATACCTTCAAGAACATTGCTCGAGTGCCATTAGGAGTGCACCCAGAACAATTCGAGTAGTAATAGTAGTATATGACATTTTGGGACAATATATTAATGTTGTGAAGAACTCAGAGACACATTTTGTTTAGTGCCATTTATAAATCAAGGACAGTGTACCTTAAAATTAGTGTAGAGTTTGGAACTTTAATTCCTTATTTTGCTAATGGTTGATTTATCTCATTTATGGTGTTATACTGAATCGTGTATATCTTCATCTTCTTCTTCTTCTTCTTCTTCTTCTTCTTCTTCTTCTTCTTCTTCTTTTGCGTTCATCCGGATTTTTTTTTCGGATGTGACTGCGTTGTGCCTGTTTACAGCAGAGCTGCGTTCTTGCGCCGTTAGGCCGACACATCCGACTTCAGCGGGCATTTGTTGACCGGGTTAACCTTCCCGGGGGTTTCTTAGAACGTTTGAATCTCACTGTTGTGGTGTTATCCCCCATCCTAGCTGGCCCATATAGAACAACCAAAGACATCCTGGTCAACCCTTAAGGGAAGGCAGGGGCAGACCATGGGCATTCCCCGCCATTCAAGGAGGCTTCCATACTTGCAGAGCCATCACACAGCGCTCTGGTACTGGGCTCACCCAAGGAATCGTCACGTCCTGCACATGGCTGCTTAGCCTCACTTCCGTATATTGGGCCTTCCGTTCACCATAGGCTGTTCCTCCGGAAACCAGAAGAATGCAGTCTGCAGATGACATCCACACAGTGAGCTTTCGATTAAGACTTTCCACATAATGGATTTGCTATCCAAGCAATATTCCATTTCGTGCCACTAGGACACTTTTTCCACCTTTTATGAAGCCCACACAGTGAGCTTTCGATTCGGACTTTTCACGTAATGGATTTGCTATCCAAGCAATATTCCATTTCGTGTCACTAGGACACCTTTTCCATCATTTACGAAGCCCACACAGTGAGCTTTTGATTCGGACTTTCCACGTAATGGATGTGCTATCCAAGCAATATTCCATTTCATGCCTCTGGGACGCTTTTGTAACCTACATATCTGTGGTATGAACTGTGGCAGTCTAAATACATCTTCATGCACCTTTAGATGTCAACCTGAATGTAGTTAAAGTAAGCTGTAGTCAACTTGAGCTTGTTGATATCTCCATAGAGCTTGTCCTCAAATGAAGCAGGCGTGGGCCAAAATATCTTTCTCTGTTCTGCATATATTGGGCACTCCTGCAGCAAATGTTTAGCTGTCATTTTAACAGTTCCACAATTACATTCATCGGTATCTCCTATCTTTAGTTTATTGAACAAGTGGTGTTTCAGCCTGTTATGTCCTGTGCGGAGTCTGAAGATTGCTACTTGTTCTCTTCGGTCGAGTTTGTAATATGCATCATCCTTCTGGTGGCCTGGATGCTCTGATTCCCATTTGGTTCTATAAGTGCTTTTTATAAACCTTTTTGCCTCATTATAGGTTATGTCTATGTCAGGCTGTGGTAATCGTCCACCCTCTTTTGCTAGTCTGTCAGCCTCTTCATTTCCAGGTATACTGCAATGTGATGGGATCCACTGTATTACAACTTTTTTGGATTTCTGGCATAGACAATGGCGTGCTGCTCTTAGGTCAGCTAGTTCTATGCTGTTTTTGCTCTTCAGTATTGAGACAGCTGACTTTGCATCTGTGAAGATAGCTATTTGCTTCTCTTTATTTTCCTCCATCAAGAGCATTTCTGCTGCAGTTTTCAAAGCCTCTACCTCCGCTTTGAAGTTACTTGAAAATTTTCCAGTTGCCACTGACTGTGTTTTTATCACTACATTTTTTAAATAAAGGAGAATTCCTCCTCCTCCATCTTTTTTATCGGGGGGGGGGGGGGGGGGGGGGGGGGTGCTGATCCAAGATTCTAGACATCATGTGAGTTGCGAACTATGACCGCCCACACATATCGGTTTGGTACATTATGACGATCAAGTTATTGTCACGGGAAACTGTTAGTTTAGTGATTCCTTGATAACTTACATATAATATTGCAATATATGAGAATGGAAAATTATGGACCGTGAGTCAGAATAACAATCAAGCCTTCAGTTTTGAGCGAGGACGAAATGTGGATTATTGACCGACATGATATAAAATAGGATACAGTGTGAGGAGTCATTGACCAGCGATGTTAACGGACAGAACGACGCGGAGACTTCGGGAACGGGAAAACGCACGAAGACGGTGATCAAAGATTTCGACGCTTTGAGGTACTAGCGTAGGGGAACACAGGGAACCTAGCGGAGGAACGGAACGGAACGAGCAATTAACGAATACGTGACTTCACAGACTTTTGATGTGGGGACTTACGGCAAATTTGATTGTGGATCAAAAAAAAAAAACAACAACGGGGGATTGGACACTCGGTATAAATGGGTGGAAAACTTGTTTTGAAGTTAGTGTGTGTTCCCAAACTGGGCAGAGATATCTATGCATCCTGTGTGTGGAAATAAATTATAGTCCCTGATTGTTTACGGCGATGGGATATTAGTGCATATGTGCTTATATATATATTTCAATTCCTGGATGAACATAGAAGTGATAAGGTAATCTAACCTTGGCGAAATAGTTAAGCATAGGGAAATAGGTGTTTGTGCTTAGCGTTTACCATTGCTTTCTATTAGTGAATAGTTTAGACTTTAGTGAATTCATCTGTCTTATGTTCAGAGTATCTTTCGGAAGCTTTTTCATTACGGCTGGAGAAAGGCACTCGCATAAGAATTAGTATGAAGCAGAATCATATCATTTGATTTAATATACATCTCACAGGTTCCAATACACCTCCTGACCTATCAGAGAAGATAGACAGTCTCGTCTCTTGTACAGAGAAAGCATTGTTGAGAAACCAGGGAAAGAACTTTCTATTTATAAAGGCATTTCACTTGTGCAGAGAAAGTGTAGAAAACCATGAAAAGAACTGTCATTGTAAAAAGGCAGGATGACCTAGAAATGAATATAGTGACACTGTAAACTAATATAAAGAAACAATGAATAATTCACGAAGAGTTTCCATGCTTACAAAAGGTGTTCATAAACTAATTGAGGACAGTGTGTAGAACGTTTACAGTAGCTCTAGACATTGTTGGACAGTAGTGATGTGTTTTCATGATGGATTTATTAACTAAATAATAATCAAAGAAAACTCGGTCTAGGCATAAGACTTACCGTGATCACATTAATTTACGGTGATCCAGTGGTGAACAGTTTTTTCAATAACGGATTTACCTCCAGACTCAAGCAGAACGGAGCATCCAGGGTGAGAGCTGTCCATTTCTATGTTTGATGTCCTGTGGTTTGGCCGTATGACTATGCGAGATGCGATACGGAGACTAAACAGTCAGAGTCCTATCTTGCACCCACAATAGAAGACACTACCAACTATATATACACAGTCCATACATACACCAGACATAGTTTTAAGTAATAAATATGTTATTAATTGTTGAAGGAAACTGTTGTCGGAGTATGTGATGAAGGAATAAGAGAGAGAGAGAAAGAGAGAGATATATGGAATAGAAGACAGAAGGGAGGAGTGTAGACAGAAGTCTGTCAATAATCCCAAAGTATAATAGCTAAAGGTGTGCTTGTTGATTCCACGTTCCTCCCGGGACGACAAGCGACAGTTATACAATCCTAATGGGGTCGGATATTTGCTTTCGCCTGACCTCGTCGGTCGAGCCTAAATACGGTACTGGGCAATGACCAGGGAAGTAACGCTGGCCAGAGAGATATTGACCACATCATCCATCGAGTGTTGATCATTGTATATAAATACAGAGGTAACAACATACGCCCAATACGCCGTAGAAAGTGTTAAAGGGTCTTTTACTTGTACTTGATACCTTGTAATACGGCAGAGAATGAGTATCAGTCAATATCACTGAACTCGAGACATCGTCGTACAAGCTCCGTCAGTGTCTTCATTAGCCAACAAAGGGTTCCCATACTGATGGCACCAGTGGCAGCCTGATTAAATGGCCGCCTACGTTTCCCCCTACGTGTTTAGTTACCCTCAGAGCCTCTGCTCGCTGCACCTGAGTCACCATCTCTAGGTGTGGATCCTTAGTTGTGCTACACATGTAACCCTGCCCCAGATAGTCTTTGCAGTATAGAACTGATGTTTTGTTTTTTAAAATGTAATCTAACACTTCAATTGATCCCCAACAGCTCACTTGTATCTTTTATAATCTTGTTGGTAGAGACCCTCGTACGTTAACCTGCAAAACACCTCTGCTTGTTGGATTGGGTGAAGCCCATCGCTTCCTCTGGTATTAACGTTTCTTGGACATAGTCTACCAGTCAAGGACTGTTAAGTCTGGGGATTCTAGTATGATACCTTGCTATAGCCGTTTTAAACTATTTGCTGGCAGATTTCAAGGGTTGTGCGAACTTTACCTTCATACAGTAGAACACACAAAGACACACAGACAACTTATCATAAATATATAAAGTAAGATATGGTGACATATGTGGTAACATTATCAATTGATTGATTGATTGATTTAGGAATCGACATCACAGTATTCGGGGCATTCCCATAAGTGCTCCGTCCCCATCATCAGCAGCCAGCGAAGAGTTCCAACACTAATAGTACCAGTAGCGATCTGATTATAAGTCCGTCTCGCCTTTCCTCTGAGCGTTGAGCGTAGGCCAGATCCCCTCGTCACTCCTCGCTTCTCATTCTTGCCAGACCATGGTAATCCATTTGCTCCTCCGAGGTGTGCACGTGCTCCCACAAGGCCGCAACCACGTCTGCCTTGTCATGTATCAATACTCCACCAAGTTCTGCAGAGCCAGCCAATCTGTCCGCCTGTTCATTTCCCAGCCCACAGCCATGCCCCGGAGAAAAGATCCAGGCGATGCTTGTCACCCGTGACCTTCGAAGCGAAGCAAGCCACTCTGCACGAAGCCTGCCCGTCCTCACCCTCGTCAGCATGCTTTCTAAGTCAATTACAATCACGATGTGTGTGTGTGTCGTCTTCTCCATCCAGCGGAGAGCCGCAGTGACTGCCTCCACCTCCATTCTTAAGCTGGATGTTGTGGTTTCGTATGCCAGGCTCTCCTGCCCCCAACGTCGACCATTAGCTTTGGCTATGAACCCCCAGCCATTTCTCTCACCTCTTGACACCGAACCATCTGTGTAGATAATCACATCACCCGAGTGAGTATTGTCCTGAATTAGTTGCTGGATTTCCACTTCCGTGGCCCCTGCTGGCCACTCCCTGCACTCTCGGCTTAATGTGATTATAAATCTGCACAAGTCTGACTGCTCCGCTGGCACTCTGACCCACTCCTCTCCACGCCTAATGTTCTCCAAGGGACACACCTGCCTGATCGTATCCTCCGCCTGAGCCATCCATGATTTCCCTCTTATCAGTCGCTGACCCTTAACTGCGTCCAGCGCCTCATGCAGTGGGTGATCTGTGTCTGCAGCTACTCTGAGGTATGCCTTCGCCTGCATCACCTTGAGCCTACCAGCAACAGTCGGCAGACCAAGGATGAAACGCATACACACTACTGGGGTGTCTCTAGTGCATCCTAGAATGACCCGCATAGCTTCGTTCTGTATGCGCTCTAACTTCACCAGCTGACTCTCTGAGACAGTGAGCAGACCTAATTATGATGAAAGAACAATAAAACCATTTTGAAATAACGGATAAAGTTAACGGTAAATGATACAGAGGAAAGCAACGAGAGAAGATTTTGGACATATAAAGGCAGGAAATCAGACTCTTTCCAAATAACATCTGGCTTGAAACAGGGTGATGCACTATCGCCGCTCCTTTTCAATCTGGCTCTAGAGAAAGTTGTAAGGAAGGTAAAGGAGGAATGTGCTATTGGAGGAACATCCAAACTGTTTGGTTATGTAGATGATATAGATATTATAGGGGCAAATGAACAAAAGACATTGGAAATATTGACTCACTTAAAGGAAAAAGCTCAACAAATGGGGCTGGTTATCAACCAAGATAAGACAGAATATATGATAATTTCAAGAGAAGGAACGGCTAAAAACTCTGGCCACATACAAATAGATAATATGACCATTAAAATAACGGAAACATACAAATACCTGGGTACAATCTTCAACTGCTTCCAACATAATAAGGGAAGAAATACAAGCTAGAATAAACTCTGGAAATAAGATATACTATGCACTACAACATCTGCTAAAATCAAATGCGCTATCTCGTAACACTAAGATCACAATATACAAAACACTGATTAGACCAGTTGTGTTGTATGGCTCTGAAACCTGGAGTACAACTAAAGGGGACGAAGCCTTGTTACAAACCTTTGCGAACAAAGTCTTAAGACGCATCTTTGGGCCTATTAGGGATACACAAAGTGGAGAAGTGGAAAAGAGGAAGCAATAGAGACATTTATGATCTGTTTAAGTCCCCGCTAATCACTGGTATCATGAAGAGGCTAATAGACTCCAATGGCTGGGGCATATAGAAAGAATGGAAGATAATAGGGAAACAAAACTCGCTTACACTCAAGAAATAAATGACCGTAGACCCCGAGGTAGACCAAGAAGACGGTGGAGAGATAATATACATACAGATCTACAAGCACTTGGAATCAGCGACTGGCAAGAGAATGTCAACCAGAGAGACGAATGGAGACGGCTTGTATCTGCAGCAAAGAACCTCAATGGCTCGGAATGCTGAAGAAGAAGAAGATGATGAAGGGATGATTTGCCAACGTTTAATTTTTCCATTAGTAGTTATAAATGGACGTTTCGGTTATGATTTGCCGGAGCCTCCGGCAATTGACCTTGACCTCGGTTGATTTTCACTCCCCCTCGGTCATATAGTTGGGTGGGGTACGGGGTGGTATCTAGGTCATATCTAAGGGCGATAATTCTAAGATTTTATGTTTCTAAGGGCAGATAACTATTGAGTGGGTGTATAAAAATTTTAATTAATTATTAAAAAATAAAATAAAATAAATAAAAATAAAAATAAATAACGACGGGGTGCGGGGTGGTGGCGAGGGGGTGGGCGCGTGGGGTGACGCTAGGTGATTTGGGTTTAAACACTATCATCACAGGGTTACAAATGAAAACCTTAAATGTACAGATGGTCGATATTATTGATTTTAGCGGGTATAGCTTAGTGAAATTCGTTGGTGAGGGGTGGGTAACGGCTATTAGTGCTTTGTAGAGTGTCGTAGTGGCCTATACACTATCATCATACGGGTTACAAATGAAAACCTTAAAAAGTAAAAATGGCCGATAATATTGATTTTAGCGGGTATAGCTTAGTGAAATTCGTTGGTGAGGGGTGGGTAGCGGCTATTAGTGATTTTTAGAGTGTCGTATCTGCCTATACACTATCATCATACGGGGTAAAAATGAAAACCTTAAAAAGTAAAGATGGCCGATTTTAATGATTTTAGCGGGTATAGCTTACTTAAATTTATTAAGGGGTGGGTAGCGGCTAGTAGTGCTATGTAGAGGGTCGTAGTGACTTATTCACTAACATAACACGTGTTACAAATGAAACCTTGAAAGCTAAAGATCGCTGATTGTAATGGATATAGTGTAGTATCATTCGGCGGTAAGGGGTGGGTACCAGGTATTAGTGGTCAAACAGTGGTCAAGTGGTGGTCAAGTAAGGAAAATTTTAGGGAAAAGTGATTGTAATGATATGATGATGCTTAAAGGGTGGTAAATTAGTGGTCAAGCAGTGGTCAAGTAAGGAAAATTTTAGGGAAAAGTGATTGTAATGATATGATGATGCTTAACGGGTGGTAAATTAGTGGTCAAATAGTGGTCAAGCAGTGGTCAAGTAGTGGTCAAGTGGTAGTCAAGTAAGGAAAATTTTAGGGACAATTGGTCGTAGCGACATGGTGATGGTTAAAGGATGGTAAATTAGTGGTAAATTAGTGGTCAAGCAGTGGTCAAGTGGTGGTCAAGTAAGGAAAATTTTAGGGAAAATTGGTCGTAGCGACATGGTGATGGTTAAAGGATGGTAAATTAGTGGTCAAGTAGTGGTCAACCAATGGTCAAGTGGTGGTCAAGTGGTCGAGTGACCACTTAAATTGTAGATGACGATGTCCCTAAGATTATGGTAGTGGTTAAAGTGATCGATGACATGGTCAAGTAGCTGTCAACCAGTGGTCAAGTGGTAGAATGAAACCAAAAAATTTAAAAAAGGGGGAAAGGGAAAAAAAGGGGAACCCGGGGGGATTTTTTGAAACGGATGGTATTAAGGTGACATTGTAAGAGTGGTCCCAAATAC